>JADRCD010235930.1:0-47407 GCA_019843815.1 Montemys delectorum
AGAGGAGGAAGTTCATCCATCTGATATGTGACAGCTTTCAATGGTGAGCTCAAGGACTACATGATCAAGCAGGTCCAATTTGTCATCACTGGGCAGGAGTGGAATCCCAGTTGAGGAGGCCCTGATGGAAAATCCTTCCCTGGCCTTCGTCCAGCCATGGTGGATCTATAGTTGTAATGACAAGCAGAAGTTACTTTCCCACCAGCTCTATAGGGTGGTGCCCCAGGCCTGAATGTATGCCTGTGTACATGCATACACGTGTGCACATGTATGCACAGGCCCGAGTGCACACATGTGCACACAGATGAGTTTAATAAAAGATACTTTGTTTGAAAAAAAAAAACGAGAATTAGTAAAAGGGACCTCATGAAACTGATAAGCTTCTGTATGGCAAAGGATATAGTCAATAAGACAAATTGGCAACCTACAGATTGGGAAAAATATCTTCACTAACCTCATATCCTATAGAGAGATAATATCTAAAACATATAAAGAACTCAAGAAGTTAATCACCAAAAAACCAAACATCCCAATCAAAAAATGTGGTATATAACTAAACCAAGATTTCACAATTGAGGAATCTCCAATGACTGAGAAGCACCTTAAGAAATGTTCAAAGTTATTAGTGATTAGAAAAATTCAAATCAAAACAATCCAGAGATTCCACCTTAAACCAATCAGAATGGCTAAGATCAAAACCTCAGGTGACAGCACATGTTGGAGAGGATATGGAGAAAGAGGAACACTCTTCCTTTGCTGGTGGGATTACAAACTGGTACAACCATTCTGGAAATCAACCTGGAAGTTCCTCAGAAAATGGGAAATAGATCTACCCGAAGACTCAGCTATACTACTCTTGAGAATATACCCAAAAGATGCCCCACCATGCCATAGGGGCACATGTCCCACTATGTTCCTAGTGGCCTTATTTTTGATAGCCAGAAGCTGGAAACAACCCACATGTCCCATGACAGAAGAATGGATACAGAAAAGGTGGTTAATTTACATAATGGAATACTGCTCAGCTGATAAGAAGGAGGATATCCTGAGGTTTGCAGGCAAAAGGATGGAACTTGATATATTATCCTGAGTGTGGTAACTCAGAGCCAAAAGGACATGCATGGTATGTGCTTACTAAAAAATGGATATTAGCCACACAAAAAAAGACAAACTACCCAAGATACAGTCCACAGAACTCGAAAAGGTCTTCAAGCTGAAGTGCCCAGGTGGGGAGACCTCAGTCCCACTTGGGAGAGAGAAGAAAGCTATCACAAGTGAGGAGGGAGGGAGGGACATAGGAGGGAAAGTGGATGGGGGAAGAATGGGTGGGGAGAGAGGAACCTGATCTGGTGTTGGGAAATGATGGAAGCCCTGAGGCTTAGCAGAAAGAATGGAAACAGGCCACCTTGGGTGATGAGAGGTTGGGGGGACCCTCCAGAATGAACCAGAGGCCTGCATGCCATTGGCTGGCTAGCTTTGGCCCCTCAACAAGTGGAGAAATCCAGTGCCTCAGTAATCAGGCTGGCAAGGATTTGGCGAAGAAAAAATTGACACACACAGACACGGACACAAGGGAGTGTTGTATCTGAGTGTGTATTCTCAAAAATGGCATCAGACTTTTATGGTCATTATAAAAGAAAAAGTCAGGTGTCGGCGTGCTGTTCAAGGTACATCGAGATCATCTGAAGTACAGTGGGTCTAAAGCAGCAGTCACCTCCTCTGAACGGGTGCTGCACTCCAGGAGCCCAGCAGAGTCCCAGAGGGGGCTGCGGGCCACATGAGGATAGAGGCTCCAACACCTTGCAGCACACTCTCTCTCACACACACACACACATTAGGCTCAAAGGTCCATCCCATTCGTAGTAAATGCTCACTATGCTAATCTGAGCCAGCAGACATATGCTTAGCTGCAATTCTAATGTGCTCTGCCCTACAAGACTGAAATGAAGATTCTAGCTGACCTTGCCCTGGGATTATCAACTCCCATTCTGTAATCTTCAATGCCAGACCTCCCTCATTATCTCCCTAACAATGCCTGAGGCACTTAGTGTGAATGGGTAACATTGTTTACAAAATTCCAAGCTGAGGTTCGGCTAAGATGTTGGAACGTTGATGAAGGTCGGAAAGCAACGTCTAATTTTGCTTAGTTATTAATAAATCGACTATCACAAGGAGAAACCTGGAACATATCTGAGTTAGGAGATGCCAAAGAATTCCAGGAGGCTAACAACTTCCTTGAAGCTTTTCACCTCTGTTGGGCTGCTGTCACATGGACTCGACTGGAGTAGGTGTGGCCCCTGGAAGGTAAGAGACTCTCAAGACTCAAAGGGAGAGACTTTAGATGAAATGCCAGACAGTAAGGAGAGGAAACTTACAGAGCCCACCTCCCGTAGGAAGACAGGAAATCAAGTGAGGGATAAGGTTGCCATCCCATAGTCACAATTCTGACCCATACTTGTTCCTGTCTGAAAGAATTTCAAGGATAGAAGTAGAGAGGGGTCTGAGGAAAAGAAGGTCCAGCAACAGGCCCAAAGTGGAATCCAGCTCAAGGGGAGGTCCCAAGGCTTGACACTATTACTTAGGCTATGGAATGCTCACAAAAAGGGACATAGCATGGTCGCACCCTATAAGACTCACCAAGCAGCTGAAAGAGTCAGATGCAGATATTTTCAGCCAACCAATGGACAGAAGCAGCTGACCCCTGTTGTTGAATTAGGGAAGGCTGAAAGAAGCTGAGGAGAAGGGCGATCCTGTAGGAGGACCAGCAGTCTCAATTAATCTGGACCCCTGGGATCCCTCAAACACTGGACCACCAAACATGCAGCATACACCAGCTGATATGAGGCCCCCAACACATATACAGCAGAAGACTGCTTGGTCTGTGTTCATTCAGAGATGATGTACCCAACCCTCAAGAAAATGGAGGCACCAGGGAGTTTAGAGTTCAGGTGGGGTGAAGGTTGGGGACATCAATGTGGAGAAAGCAGGGTAAGTAGGCAATATGGGATGTGGAAGAGTCAGAGGGAGAATGAAGAATGTGGTGAATAAATTATGAAATGTAAAAAATAAATTAATTAGTTAAAAAAAAAAAAGAGTTTCTTATTCCTAGACCAGGAGATGTTATTCATAATGGACATTGTTATCACTCATAGAAGAATAACATATCTGTGAATTTAATATCTGTGCTTTTATTATATATGCATATTTGAATGTTTATAGAGATATAAGCATGTTAATAATTTAGAAGATAGTTATATCCAATAAAACCCTCTTTAAAAACAAATAAATGTACAGTGATTGGAAATCCAGGGGGAAAAAAGAGTTTTAATATTTTTGTCAACACAGCAAAATTGAGGGTGGAGCTGAGAGAAAGAGTATAGCACTCTGTAGCATATGAATGTTCTGTGTTCAGTCACCACACACACACACACACACACACACACACACACACACCACATAGAACAACAGGGAAGAGCAGAAAAAAGAGAAAGACAGAAAGAATGGCAAATAGACATATAGTTTCATTCTTATTATAAACACCAAAAATGAGCATTCAGATACTGACTAAAAGGTAATCTTATTTCCACGAAAGGATTAGTACCTGATATGTGAAACAAATAAAGATTCCATTAAGGCAACTGTTATCAGACCTGTCAAATATATACTGAATGTTTAAAGGAGAAAAGGAAAAGGAAGGAGATACAGAAAGGGAAGGAAAGGGAAGGGAAGGAGATGGAAGGAAAGGAGAATGGAGGGAAGGGAAGGGAAGGGAGGGGAAGGAAGGAGAGTGAAGGGAACAGGTAGACAAAAGAGAAAAAACAAAGCCAGAATATGTTTCAGAATTTGAGTGCCACCTGTAACAAACTTCAAAGTTTACATGAAATCTAAACAAGTTCAAGGCTGAATTATTGTAGCTAGGCAGTTCCCACACAAGAGGAGACCAGAATGAACTCTTAATGAGTTTGAGTTTGAAGATTTTTATTGAACTACCACAAACCTTTATTTATTTATTTATTTATTTATTTATTTATTTATTTATTTATTTATTTTTACACATTACAGCTTCCCCTTCCTCCACTCCTGCCAGTCCCTCCATATTATCTAGCCTCCTCTCATCCATGTTCCTCTCTTTCACTTCAGAAAAGTGGAGGCTGATCAGGGACATCAACCCACCATGGAAGATCAAGTTTCAGTAGGATTGGGAGCATCTTCCCCTTCTGAGCCTAGACAAGGCAGCCTAGTTAGGGAAAGAGATCCAAAGGCACCCAAAGGAATTGAAGACAATCCCTACTCCCGCTGCTGGGAATTCCACATGAAGACCACCTTGCACTACTGTTACATATGTACACGGGGGCAAGGTCAGTTACATGTATGCTCTTTAGATGGGACTTCAGACTCTATGGGCCCCTAGAGGCCCAGGTAACTAGATATTGTAGGTGTTTTTGTTATGTCCTTGACCGCACTGGTTTTGCTTCTTTCATCCTTCCTCTACCGCTTTCACAAGATTCCACAAGCTACATGTAAATGTTGGCTGTGGATCTAGCATTTGTATCCATCTCTTTGTGAATGAAAGCTCTCAAATGACAGTTATGCTAGGCTCCTGTCTGCAAGTATAGCGGAATATCCTTAGTAGTGTCAGGGCTCGGCTCACTTCCATGGCATAAGTCTCAGGCTGGACCAGTCATTGGTTGGCCATGTCCTCATTTTCTGCTCCATCTTTATATCAGCACATATTGTAGGCATGTCAAATTTGGAGTCAAAGGGATTTTTGGCTGGGCTGGTATCCCAACCCCTTCATTAGAAGTCTTTTCTGATTACTAGATGGCTATTTCAAGTTCCATATCCCCCACTGCTGGGATTCTTAACTAGGGTCACCCTCACAGATTCCTAGAAGTTTCTGCTGTCCTCAGATCAGCATGTGCTCCCACCATTTTTGGCTTTATTCAGCTTTATGGCTTGGCTATCTGAGCTTTTCAGTCCCTGTGCTCGGATAAGATGCCTAAATTTAAATTTGTATAAGTTCTTGCACCACATTGGGTGCCAAATATATAAGTAATATAAGTATTTTTTTTCATTCCCTTTGCTCCCATATAATTTCAGGGTGTTTCTATACCCACACTGGCCTAGTTTAGTTCTTGAATAAATGACAGTCTAGGCATTTTAAATTAATGAATTAATGAATTTATTTATTTATTTTATGTACATAAATACCCTATAGCTGTCTTCAGACACCCCAGAAGAGGTCATTGGAACTCTTTACAGATGGTTACTATGTGTTTGCTGGAAATTGAATTCAGGACCTCTGCTGGTCAGTGCTCTTAAACTGCTGAGCCATCTCTTGAGCCCAAGCCCTGGCATTTTTTACTATCAAACTATAAGGACTAAAATGGCCAAGTTATGAGTTATTCTAAACAAACTAGGCTGCTAATGGCCAGCCACATGCCCCATGACTTGTCATCTGGTCTTGCTCTGGTTCCCTTTGGTCCATGTGTCCTTTTGGATATTCTCTTTTAGTAACCTCATGGAAAATTTTCCTGGTCAATTCATATTTTCTCTCTACTTTCTCCTGTCTATGGTCTCTTTGGAATCCACTGTTTGGGATCAGAAGTCTAGCCCTCTTCTTTTCTCCTGCGGAGCTATTGGCTGATCGGATCTTTAATTAACCAATCAGACATGATGGCAACATTTTTATATAACGCTGAGACTAGAGATGTTTGATCAGGCCATTTTCCAGCCTGTAACTAAATGACTGAGTATAGAAATCAGCATCTGAATATACTGTGCACACAAACATATCCCAACAGCCTTTATGGTCTGTGAGGTGTGGGATGCTAAAGTTGCCTCTAAAGTTCTTATTGCCAGTGTGGCGGAATCTGTGATATTGTCATGGCTTCCAAGAAAGCAGGCCAGCTTGTGGGGTAGAAAATGAAACACAAGGTATGGGGTACAGTTTATAGCTATTAGGTGTGCTTTCAGAAGATTGTTGGGCAAGTGTTTGGGGTAGGGGTTGCCTTACCTCTTGTCCCTGGTGCCAGCAGGCCTCCAGGATAGCAGGAGAGTTGTGGGGCAGGAAATGGAACACAGGGTATGGGATGCATTTTACAGCCATTATGTGAAATTTCAGGGAATTGGCAGAAAGGGCTTGAAGGGGAAGAGTCTTTCCTGGTGTCCCTGGTGCTGGCAAGCCTCTGGGAAAACAGGCAGAGTCATGGAGCCAGGCCACTGACTCTCATACTACATGTCTAAGGAGATAGCTCCAATTCAAAAAAGCAGGGGATTTATAAAGGCACAAACCACTTGTCAGCCACTTTTCCTTCATACTAGTACAGCCAATTTTATCAACCAGGACAGAATGTGAACTTTTACAAAAATTGGCATAGCTATGTTACTATGGCATTACTGTTAATTGAAGGAGTGATTGGAAAGCCTTGTGCTTACAGACACAAAACAATGACAGGTAAGTCTTGGCTGTTATATGTATTATGCATGCCTGAGGGTCACAGTGAGGTACATTTCAATCTGAGGTTGGAACAAGAATTAGCAAACATCTTTTTCTCATTTCAGAAAAAAAATAAATAGATAAATGAGTAAGTAAATAATAAAAAATAAAAACTTCTGTCTAGAGAGGAACTCATCATTATTCTTCTGTATAGGAATAAGAATCTTTGTTTTCTTCCCACACCTCCCCCTTTTTTTCTTTCTTGTGATTCTTGTAATTGATGAGATTCTAGTATTTTTGTGGGTAGTCAAGATAAGGAGAAAACAAAGAAGCAACATCAATAAAATACAAAACAAGCCAAAACAAAACCTCCACATATTTAATCTATAATCTACAATAGCCATTGTTGCTGCACTAAACAAACAACATTGTCCACAACTATTGTATCATTTATCCATACCCTAGCACTACTTGGCCAGCAAGGCAAGAGGGTTACTAGAAGGTCAAGGCCAACCTGAGTTACCTAAGTGACTTTCAAGCTAGATAAGATTGCTGTGTGAGACCCTTTCTCAAAACAAAGGCATTGTGGATTAATTACAAATTGAATTTTTAAAATCACTGAATGCAAAGAGGTTGTAAAACAAAACAAAAGAAAATGCTCAGCCTATGTCTAACACTTCCATAAACCTAGTTTGTGGATTTGAATTGCTTCTTTTGGGAGGTATGCAGTCCCATGCTCTTTCTATGGATGAGTAAACTGGCAAGTATATGTCAACTTGTATCTCCATGACTTTATATTGTGAGGAGGGGCATCTATAGGGCACATGTGTCTACAACACTAAACTTTACAGTTTCTTGAGCTATAGAATGCCACAGCCCTACAGATTTTCCAAATAAAACTTCAAAAAAAAAATCCAAATATACTTTCATTTCTCTAGAGTTAACTTTAACTAGAAAAAAAAACTACAGTCATGTTAGAAATTATCAGGTATCAATTTTAAAAATAAAGATTTAAAATGTTTTTATATTGATTTCTAAGGAAGATATGTATACATTCTTAAGTATGTGGGAATTCTGTTATTATTTGTACTCACACACTTCATTATTCATGTCAATTTTCTGGTCCATCCTTTACATGTCATATATCCTTCTTACAATGTGACTTATGAAATGGTCACCCAATTACAGTTCAGAGCATTTTTATTTGACCAGAGTACAACACAATTTGCACCTTGAGAATATTCTCAAATGGAATCACTGTAAGAAATTAACTCCTGGTAAACACTGTTTCTGTGTAGAAAATGAGAACTGGGAAATGGCTATTTTCAGAAAGATATGAATCTACAAAACAATACATTTCAGCTTACATGAATTGTAATGAACTTTGAAATTGTGCAAATAGAATTCTGTGGCAGAATTGTATTCCTTTGTTTTTGGTTCAATTTCTTTTAGCTTATTCTAGTTTGTAATCACCATCCCACAGGAAACATAATATATTCCTTTGATGATGGAGAAGTAAGTCTATAATCAAGTACTTATGAGTATTTGAAAAACCACACCTATAAATTACATGAATCCAAATTTCTTTTGCTAATTCTACAATTATATATGTCTCAAATCCCACAAAACAAAGAATCATGCACTTTTACCCTATACATTTTAATTTTTAGGTACTTAAAGATGGAAACAACAAGAACATTATATTACTTTTGTATAGGAACTATAATTTAAGCAAAGGACTTAAAGCAAAGGACCATGTGGTGGTGTATACCTTTACAACACTCTGGTGGTAGAGGCAGGTGAATCTTTATTTCAAGGCACCCAAAGCTGCATACTAAAACTCTGTCTTGAAATAAAAGTACATTATCTATTCCAGAGGATCTTTTGTCTTTGTCCTATTTCACAAGCTTAATATGTGTCTCTAAATTTGAAAGGCTAGCATATTCATTGAACATGTGGCGTTGGTTCACTAAAATACTTTGTTATATCAAGGGCATAAATGAAATTTGATCTGCCATAATGTTACTGTGTGTGTGTGTGTGTGTGTGTGTGTGTGTAACTTGTCACTAACAATCTTCTTGGGGAGGTGCTGCCTGTGTCCTGGAGTACTCCCCACCCAACCTTCACTGACAGACTCCAGGAGCAGGTAAGAAATATCAACTCCACTCACCTGAACACGGCTGCAAGCTTCTTTAATACCCTTCATCCATGCCCCATTGGTCCCAAGAAAGCATCCCTTCTAAACAGCAGTTCATGATTGGCTGGCATGGTCTGCACCAGCAATCCTTGCTCTCTCAGGCAGTCCTCAATTAGGTCCTCCTGCAGGAGATGCTTTTGCAGCTGCAGGCCCCCAGTGTTTACATCAGAGGTGACCTGGCCATTCCTGTTACAGGGAGATTCCTAATATATATCAGAATTCAACATCTCTATTATAATACTGATTATGGAAATTTCTGTGTGTACTTACTTCTAAATTCTTCTCACGATGAACTGTAGTGAAATGGGGTAATAATACTAATAATCCATATGCTAATAAGCTCTTCATAAATATATAATATTCTTGGAATTTTAAAATGTCTAAAACATTGAAGCATGTATTTTCAAAATTCTTGTAGAATTCCTATGGCTGTTTATAGTATCTGTAAGAGAAATCTGTCTCTTGTAGGAAGGATGTGGATGACCACCTCTATGTCTGTCATTTATTGTACAATGCTGTACATGAAATGCACTGTTTGTGGCATAAAATAACCTGTTACAAAATCCAAAACCAGAGTTTGTTTAGGCAGAAAATATTCATTTGTAAATTATTATCTCCACCTATCCTATAGCATCATCCATTATAAAATCTCCCCAGTCTCAGAATAATTAATTTGAAGTCATTTGGTTTTCCTCCTTTTTTACTACAAAACTTATTCTATTCTTAAGTACCTCAAGTCAGGTTAAACATCTTTGACTTTTATTCAGATCACCCAAGCTTACTTCCAAATATTCTTTCCAAAATTCTCTACGCTTTCATTAATGAAATGATGCTCCATTTGGCTTTCCTTTTTTTCTGAATTTCTTTCTTAATATACATTTCCCGAATCTGTCAATACTTATGAATTAATAGGAAAATCATATTACTTCATAAAACACCCTGCATTTCTGCTATCTCATCACTATCCTTATTTTCCAACATTGACACTCATAGAATCTTGAAATAATGAGCTTTGAGTTATTCTCATACCATAAGAAAATGAGGACTTGTTGATAGTTTTATGCATTTCTCAAACTAATATGGACAAATATAAGCAACAACGGTGTATTCTAACTTTCCATCTATTCCAAGTTGCATCTATTAAACAGTGAAATATCATGTTCCTCCTGGATTATATAGTATATCGCTTGTTCACTCTCCTCTTCCTCTCGGTCTCTCTCCCTCTTACTTACACTCTCATGATCCTGTCTCTTTCCACTCTAAATTCTACTTTTTACCATGTGTAATATATACATGTTTTATATATATGTATACATGTGTATATGCATATTATATATATGTATATGTGTGTATGTGTGTGGTATAAACAGAAAATTATATAAATTTATTTATTTAATTATTTATTTATTTATTTAAAACTCCAGATTTTACTCCCCTCCTGGTTCACCCTCCCACTGTTTCATATCCCATACATCTTCTCCACCACCCTGTCTCCATGAGGTTGTCCCCACTCCCCACCACATCAGAACTCTAAACTCCCTGAGACCTCCAGTCTCTTGAGGGTTAGATGCATCTTCTCTGTCTATACAGAGACCCTGCAGTCCTCTGCTGTATATGTGTTGGGGGTTTCATATCAGCCGGTGTATGCTGCCTGGTTGGTGGTCTAGTGTTTGAGAGATTTCGGGGTTCAGATTAATTGAGACTGCTGGTCCTCCTACAGGGTCACCCTCCTCTTCAGCTTCTTCCAGCTTTTTCCTAATTCAACCACAGGAATGAGTAGCTTCTGTCCATTGATTGGGTGCAAATATCTGCATCTGACTCTTTCAACTGCCTGTTGGTTCTTTCAGAGGACAGTCATGACAGGTCCCTTTTTGTGAGTGCTCCATAGCTTCAGTAATAGTGTCAGGCCTTGCAGACCTCCCCTTGAGATGGTTCCCACTTTGGGCCTGTTCCTGGACCTTCTTTTCCTCAGCCTCCTCTCCATTTCCATTCCTGCAGTTCATGCATACCCTTTTGTGTCTGGGTTACCTCACTCAGGATGATATTTTCTAGTTCCATCCATTTGCTTGCAAAACTCAGGATGTCCTCATTCTTAATAGCTAAGGAGTATTCCATTGTGTAAATGAACCAAGTTTTCTGTATCTGTTCTTCTGTCATGGAATATCTGGGTCATTTCCAGCTTTTGGCTATCACAAAGAATGCTGCTATAAACATAGTGGAACATGTGCCCCTGTGGCATGGTGGGGTATCTTTTGGGTATGAATTGATTTTCCTTTATTTTCTTTCAGTGGCCCAATCCTTGAACCACTGTCATAGACTCCCATGGATATGGCAATTCCTAATTCACTTCACCTAAAACTTACAAACTAATCAGTTTATCATAAAATACAGCCGGTTTTACATAATGTATAATGCTTCAAATGTTATGAACTTTTGGTCATTATCTTGACCAATTACTTACCCCTCATAAGTCATTCAAATCATTTCTATGTCTCATAAATCTCTCAAATCACTCCACTGTACTTCAATAGATTAAGATAGCTATGATGTTTAGCCTTCAATGCACTTGACTAATGTCTTTAATAAAACTACAAAACAAGAGAATTATAATTTTACACTTATCAGATCTTTCTATAAATAATCATAATTGTTCTTTATTTTCTTTGCTAGAAGTATGACCTTGACTGTCATACTTCTGTTTATTTCATTATCTGGATTTCCATCTTAACAATTTCATCTTCTATTCCTATTGTTAAGACTTTCATTTTGTTTCTTTTTATCAGTACCCAGAGTAGAAATTCCATTTTCCTTCCATCTATTTTCTGCAGAGAATATTATGTACATTTTTTAGTTTGTTACAAATTATAATTCCCTGCAAGAGGTTGTAGAACACATTGAAAAATCTATTTACTTCTGTGTCTAGTATTCAAGGATAGTATGTCATCTTATACTTTTTTACGCATGATTCTAATGTATAATTAGATTTTCATCTTTATTGTAAGAAAACTGTATAGATGCATACTGTGTATTTTTGATCAAATCTACACACTCCTCCTTTTTTTCTTCAACTCCTTTTATATCAACCAGTTCTTGTTACTACCAATTCATGTACTTTTTGTAGCTCACTAAGTCCATTACATTTTACAAGTATGTGTTCAAGTGTACAACTCCTGAAAAATGTACCCAAAAGGTTCCATACTCTACTTCATAGATACCTGCTCATCCACATTCATTCTTATTCTATGCACAGTAGCTAGAAAATGGAACTAGCCTAAATATCAATTGATGAATTGTGTGTTATACATACACACACTAATTTTGATTCAGCTATAAAGAAAAATGAAAGTATGGAATTTGAAAAACCTGGAAATAATTATTCTGGGTAAGGTAAAAAATATCAGAACACTATGTTCATTCTTATATGTGGTTTTAGTTTTGAATCTTTAGATGTGTGTGTGTGTGTGTGTGTGTGTGTGTGTTTAAACTGGAGTACTTTTAGAACCAGACAAATAGAAATGTGTTTGTGTGGTTTTGAGCTATTATATTGGGTTCTTACATCTACTACACTTACAGCATTTATTCCACCCTAATCTCTTCCAAACCTCCAACAGTAGTTAGGAGAGGAAGGAGGTTAGAGAACGAAGGGGGTGTAGATCTCTTTAGACTAATTCCTGCTGAGTGGAAGTGCTGGGTTCCTTGAGGTAAGTCCAATGTTCCTCTTCTGGATAGTTCCAACTTCTTCTTGTCACTTTGCTCATGACTACTTAACAAACCACAACAACAGCAACCAGGAACATCAGATGAACAGCACCTTACCAGCTCTTCTTGTTACTCTCCCATTTATACCTTCTCCAGAGTCCCTGGAATTAAAATACCTGCAGCTGGGAAAAGCCACCCCCCTGCTAGTGCATGAGTAAAACCATAATCAGCTACTGTGAAGCAGCCTCTAATCCCATACCTGGGATAAAAAAAAAAAACCATAGTCACAGAACAGAACTGCATCCTTAAAGAAACCAACACTCTCACCACAAATGTCACTGATGAAGGAGAATTAAGAACAGGATAGTAGAAGTAGAGGGAAGTGGTAGGAAGTGTGTGAAGGGGATGATGGAGCATAAAGATACAAGTGGGATGGAGATGGAGGTAAGGACCAGAAAGAAAAAAGAGATGAAAAAAAAGAGATAAATATTTTTGGAAAAGCCACGTGGAAACCTGCTATTTTAGAAAGGTCCCAAGTATAACAAACAAAATCCCAGTGGCAGGAGTTGGTTACTTCTCTCCATCTTACTGGTTATCCTCAATGCGACTCAAGATACTGCCATTGTTCTCAGAACATTAGAACATTAAAACTAGAACATTAAAATTAGATTCTTTTGGGGGAAGACATCATATAATTGACTGAGGGTACACAGAGAAATCAAGCTGACATTGACCTATAAACATCATCCTGAATAGGTTCCTTCCATAGTATCAGAAGTACTATCCTGGAAGCTTGGAAGAAAAGTTATCAACCACGTGTGAATGCTGTATACTATAGTAATCTCCACCCTGGCAGGATACAATCTTTGATACAATAGAATCATGAGTATATGAAAGCAACCATCTGTTTTCTAATTGGATATAAGAATCACTTTAAAAATGTAACTCATTCTGGTAAGAATAAAAGGCTAGGAGGTCCTATATCCTATAGGAAATCTACTAAAACTGTTCTATTAAATGGAAACAATATTAAACCTCACCCTAAGTTATGTCTTCATGCTCATATATTATGACAGCCTACAAACCTCATCAGAAAAGCTTTGTTTATACAATGTGGCATTTAATACAGCCCCATAACGGGTTAGAGTACAGGAAATAAGAGACTGTGGGACAATGAGCCCTAAGTGGGACATCTTTATCACATGACCTCCTAAGACTAAGGAATCTACCAGAAGAGAGGAAGCAAATATGGTAAGATGTAAAGGTTAGAATGAACTGCTGCTCACAGTGCTTTCTGGCCTTGATAGGATTCTTATACTTAATGCTTATCAGCTGGATACACGGACAAAATCTGCATGATGGCTCAGACCAGCGCTCCTGAGGATCTATCTGAGAAGGCCTGCTACAGAGTTTATTAAGAGTCTTTTATCTGCAACATTTCCTGGTATGTTGTTTTTGGTTTTCACTTCTTCTAAGAAGCTGTTTGCAGGCTTATTCTCCTGCCTTGTCTCTTCTTTCATTATTGGCACCTTGGACTCTCCTCATTCAATGTTTTACAGTTATAAATTAAGCTTTCTATAGCTTATGATTTAAACATAGGTTCTATTTCTAAAGCAAGAGATTCATCTTCCAGTACCTATGAACTTCTGCTATGTTGACACCCAAGATCCACTCAAAAGTACATGTACTCTCTAACACTGGCCTCTTCCAGAAGTACTCTTCTGCTGGCATCATGATTCTCATTTACACTGGATAGCAGTCACTTAAAGAAATTAAAAATTTCAGATACACGAGTATTGATTTTGAGTTACATCTGAGCATTACCCTTTAATAGTATGTGAATGATAGCTAATGTTCATGACAATTGAAAAGAATCAGTGAGTTGTTCCATGAGGGTCTCCAAAATCAGACCCTTTCCAATGAAATACAGACTGAGAACTCAGAACTCAGAATTTAATTTTTCATAAGGATCTCTAAATGCTTGGCATACATGGGGGAGATTGAGAAACATTGCATTGGGTTATAAACTCATAAAAAGAAGTGCTCCTTCTACACAGTGATTTATGCATGGTGGGGAATAATGTCTACATGGTGCTGATTTACAGTTCATTTCACAAAGTATGTAAAACAAGCCCTATGGTTTTCCTTTGTAATGCATCACTTAGTACATTTGTTTAGCATCTAATAGTATATTAAGAAGACCATGTATGAAGCACTGTCCTCTGAAAACATGTCTTTAAATAACACTATTCTGGCACCATTCATGTTTCTCTACCTGACTGTACTGCATAACTGATGGTGGCAAGTGCATTGAAATGTGCTTATTTGAATGCTATTTTAAGCTTTTCTGAAGATACTTCTTTAAAATGTGTATATACATTCACTTTCAATATAGATCATTGGTTACCTCCTAATGGTTTTAGAACCTAGTAGTTTGTGTATACATACTTGGAATGTTGGAACCAAAAAATTATGATACATCTATTGTTGATGAAAAGTTCTTAGAAAACTGTTCACTATCTATAGTGAGCCCAAAATAATTCCTTTCAATGGCAAAGAATTTCCAAAAGTACTCTGTTTTGAAATAAAATGAAAAAATGGAATAACACTACATTGGAAGTTTGTCTGAGCTTCCTTCACTCGAGTTGTTTTAATGCCTCCTTGCTGTGTGTCACACACAAAAAAAAATATTTTGGGACTGAAGAGATGACTCACTTGGCAGAGGACTTGCTACAGAAGCACAGAGCCCTGAATTTGATCCTCAGAATCCATGGTAGAAAGCTAAGCATGAGATACATCAGTTGTCCCAGGACTCAAGAGGCAGAAGCTGGCAGATCCATGGGGTTCATTGGCCAACCTAGTGTAATCAGTATATTCCAGGCCAAATGAAAGAATCTGCTGATGGCAAAACAAGGCAAGCAACACCTGCAGAATAATACCTGAGGTTGGCCTTTGCATTCTACAAGCAAGAGCACCACATGCATCTCTATACACTCACATGAATTCCCATGCGTGTATACACAAATAAAATTAAGAACAGTAATTAAAGTACACCTTCTTTGTTGTTTAATATTAGTTTATATAATTTCAGAGTATGAGATTCCTTTGTTTTTTGTGATATATGAAAAGTTGACACAGGCTTTCCCTGTGTTTTGTTTGTATTTCAGAGTCAATACATTTTGGCTACTCTGATAGTATCACAGCTATAGCATTTCATTGTAATTTACAGGCATTGTGAGGAAACAATAGGCTGTCAATGAGAGAAAGCTCAACCATTTGTGCAAATATCAGGATACCTCATCACCAAGCTTATTTGGGAGGACTCCCATATAATATGCTATTCCTTTACTTCTCCATAAACATGTAAATAGGCAAAAAGGGATGTAGAAAGAGAATATATTCTTCAGATCATTCCCAACTGAATAGGCCACATCAACACTGACTTGTTTCTTCATAATTCTATATGTATACTCTTTTGAAAATTCTGTCTTCTAAATACGCTATCTTTCTTAATTTGAAGTTAATCCTCTAAAATAGGTTCGTTCCTTTCATTTCATCAACATCACACAGTGACTATCTGGAAGCTTCGTTCTAAGGAGGCAGCCATTCCAAACACGTACAGACAAAGCTGTGGTTTCCTTGGCAACAGAACCATAAAAGGCTCTTAGAATAGTTATTCCCACCCTTACACAGGAGTCCTTTTCATTTCAGGAAAGCTTCCTGTCAGAATGCATTCATCAATGTAATTTACCAACAAAGTTGAAGAGATTAAATTTCTCTCTTCACAAGAATGTAAAAGCAAAAAAAAAAAAAAAAAAAAAAAAAGTAAAAACTACAACAAGAAATCAACAAATTTAGTGAAAGCAAAATGCAACATAAGGAAATAAAGGACATTGTAGTTTCCTGAATGCAGTTAAAACCAGTTTACACTGACATTAATTTGTATTCCACTTTTACATAAGCAGACAGAAAGTAGGCACATTGGAAACTGGGGCAGGTAAATCAAAATACTTCTTTTAAAATTGTCCTTTATATTCAAAATGAATTTTTACTAAATTTAAAAAGTTCATAAAATTTCACATTACTGCTACAACAAATTATGACACTGTTTAAAGCATTAAAATTTGCAACCAGTGTTCACCAAAAAGGAAAATTCTGTAAATTTGTTGGGCCTTTTTAGTAGATGGAGTTCAGAAACAGATTTACAAAATGAGATACATGAACCTACTTCCTTTCTATGTGTGTGAGATTAAAAAAAAAAAAAAAAAAAAACAACACAGTTTTGTGCTAGGCAGCATTTTAACAAGGAAAAAAAAACATCTGGAGACAAAAGGCTTTCATCTGAAAGAACTGTTCAAAAATAAAACAATTGCTACATTTTATTTAGACTTTTATTGAAAATTACATTCCTGAAATTCCAAATACACCTACTGAAAGTAAATCAATGTAGACTAACACACTTACAGCCTTGCTTACCATGCTGGTGGTACCGAACACATGGAGAGAGAGCTGCTGTTCCAGTCACGGCCCATGGTCTCTTCACAGAATATGAGTCTCTGCTTCTCTGTCTGGCAGCATGCTTTAGCAAAGCAACTTTCACATTACCCTTACCAAGTTGAACAATTATCAAATTATGTTTTGATGTTGGTCACATTATGTTTAAAGGCTAAGAAAATTCAATCTTTTTGATCCATTGTACATTTTGATTTCAAAGCACCTATTGCAGAATGAAGTATGTATGCAAGCACAGGTGCGCGTGCATGCACATGTGAATGGATACACACACACACAGAGACACGCACAGACACATATACACAGACACACACACACACACACACACACACACACACACGCACAAACATATAATTTTTTTCAAAATAAAGGGTTAAAAATAACACTTTCACTGATGGTGGAAGTAAAGTCTTCTCACACCTTTTTTCACCTGGATATTGAAAAGGAAACTCATTTTAGGAAATGAAATCCCATGGATCTCTCCAGACACAAAGTGAATCAAGACTTCTGGTGCAATTGGGGGGGGGGGGGGGGGGTTATAGTTCTTCTTTGCCTGGTGAGGTAATTAGTCGATTAGAGTTGTAACATGCAAGTTCAAATTCTCTCTTTTGGAGAAGAGTTTTGAAAACTCAATCCCCATATCACTATTGTTTGTGGCTAAAAAAATTACAAATATGATTAAATATTAAAATAATGTTAAAAAATAGAAATAGGAAACAAACATAAATTAAAATAAACACATGTGACTTATTCAATAACTATTTACCAATTAAAAAATAATTTGTTGATTAATTATGAGCTACAGTTTAAAAAAAAAAGAGTAGCCTGATTAAATATGGTTTTCTTTTCACTGCTTCTTTGTTGCAATATTGGAAAAGGTCATTATTATAGAATAATGCCACACAGACAATGCCATACAAATGAAGTCTTTATTCTACTGCCATTAAAGTATTATAATTTGTATTATAAGATAGGTAGTAATTCAAATTTTTTTCATTTATTTCTTGCAGTCTTTCTTTTGTAAAAGCAACAGTCACAATTTTATTCTTCCAAGAGCATATCTAATTTAAGTACTTCCATGAAACAAATAACCATAATACACTCTTTTCTACAATTAAACCTACAGTGCAAAAGCTCAACTAAAAATGACTTATAAAACTTCCAATTACAGTTTTACTAGTTTAGACATTCTCTTCACAGTTGAGAAATATAATGCAAATAGAGTATTCTCTGCCTGCAACTACGGCATAAAGTTCATCTTCCATGGCATGTTTCTTAAAAGCAACCCTAAAATAACTTTCTTCCATACCCACTATTTTTTTTCCTTTTCCTAATAGCTTATTGTATTGTTCCCCAGAAGAAATGAGTCACAAAGCCGTATTGCACTTAATCTAATTAGGTGGGGTTTTTTTGTTTGGTTGTTTTTTTTGTTTTTGTTTTTGTTTTGTTTTGTTTTGTTTTGAGAAATAGTGGTTACATAGTTCTCATTAACTGACTAAAGCACAGTACCATCTCCAGAGGTATAGAAGGGAGGAAAAAAAGGATGATTCCTTTTAAAGCTCCAGAAATGAATGTAAGTGTTCATATTCTGGTACATTAACAGTTTGTTCCAGTACATTGATATTTTATGTAGAAGCCCTACTCTGCAATTAATATGCCTGATGCAAATTGAAAAACCCATAATCCATCCTTCTCTGTTGGAATGTAAGAGTATATTATTATTGAGAAGCTACAGGATACCAGAGCCATTTTTTAAACTTGAGTGCTCATTACCTTAAATCTGCATATAAAACAGTTTTGCATTCAGACTAGGTAATACATAACAGAATATATTGTGGTGCATATAAGAAAAGGGCTCCAAATAAAAACGACCTGTGGGCTTCCTTTGTAGGCGAAATTTATGCAATTCTAGGCATTAGGGATTAATACTAGCTAACAGGGGAAGAGGAGGCTTGGGTATTAAAATACTATGCTAACTTCCTGCACAACCCAAGGCTACAGGACAAATCGAATTGTCTAAATCTCCTTAAAAGTAAAGAGTAGATATTTATCGCAAAGCAAATATAGTACTGGGGGTTTGCATAGGATTCTGTCATATTACTATTTAGAATACCTCCTATAGTTTTAAAGAACAAAAGAAAATCTTCTTGGAGGGATGAGGCAAGAATGAGTAAGAGTTCCTTTGTTTTCACATCTCTTGTACCTTGGTTTCAAAATTATGCATGCAATTTTTCATAAAGTAAGGATTCTTTTATTACCTGCTATAATTGCAAAAATCAAGGATGTTATTTAAAGACTGATGCTTATTTAAATAGAAGGTAAGCCATCCCAGACAAAAGAATGAGAGTCAAATGGCACATGTTTTCTAACTTTCAAAGGTCTCAGGGGCGTACAGGTTTACCTCCATAGGTCTCTGTTAACTATAGTACCAACAACTGTGATGGTGGACTTTGTAAACTCTGTAACAGATCCTTGTATTCTTATCTCTCTCAGAAACCATCAGGCAGAACTTTTACTGCCTTCCATTGGCAGATATATATATATATGTACTTGTGTTCTTTAACCTACAAAGTGATAGAATTCTAGAAACAAGCACCTGTAATAGGGTTTGAGTCCTATAATGGAATGAAGAATATGAATTTAAAAGATCTACATACAAACAGAAAAAATGAATTGTATGCACAAAAGAGTTTCATATTTATATACTCTTGATAACAAATTATACCCGAAGAACCACAGCAAAAGAGAATGCTACATACACATACATTCAATATCCACAGTGCAGATGAACAAACATTGTGTGTGTATAAAATTTATAAATTGAGTAAATAGTATCTGATAATTTCATGAGTAGGGTACAATAATTTTCACTTTTACTAGGTTTTTTTTTTTCAGGAGACTAGGACAGAAAAATCACACCATCAGAAGCAAGCGTCTTCAAAAGCATATGCAATCAAATGCCTTTATTCTTAAAATATATAAATGTAAATCTATATGAACTGTACAGATGATCCAGCTTGCATGGAACTTAGCTTAAGAAGTAAGTTTGTTTTATTGTCACAGGAATGCATTTTAAAAATGCACCAACTCTGAATTTCCACCATTTCCAGGAAAATCAATAAGGATACAGAGAAATTATGGTAAAAACAACTACTATTTTTATATTTCAGACCAACATATAATTTCCCAATGACTTAAAAAATAAAAGTAAAATATTAACTCATACTGTCATGTGTAGACTAATTTGGGTTCAACAAAATATGATTATGTGGCTTCTTTAATCAATGAAACTATTTTTAAAGGCTTAAAAGATAGCATACATTAAATTTTCTTGAATAGAAAAAAATGTATGATTCTCAACCTGTGTAGTGTATTGTCAATATTTAATGATTACTTTAGGAAGTAAATGAGATTGAGATCTTGCAAATTAAGAAAAGAAAAAAAAGACAGGTAAATAAGATGAATTCTCTCACAGCCAACAGATGCTGTTGATATAAAAATAACTGCAAAATAAAATACCTATCAAAAAATCTGACTCAAAGAAAAATGACTAGTACAAAGTTCTTTTAATAGATTTCACAGTGTTTAATATTTTTATTATTAAAACAAACTTAAATTACATATTTATAGAGTGAACAGAATGTAGAACTAGAAACAATTTTCTCAAATTACTGCTAAATATTTTAATTTAGATATAAGAGGGTTACTAATTGTAAATGTCATTAAGTATAACCCCAGGGAAAGTTTTGTAATTGCTTTCCCATTAAAACTTTAAGAATGTTACAGCTTCCCATGCATCCAAATGTTTAGGACAGCACGCAGTATCTTTAACCACAATAAAAGCATTATTTGTCTTAATTTGTTATCTATACTTAGATGATTATTTTCACATGCAATCACTTTGGTTATGCCACGAATATGTTTTTGGTGTTTTGGTAAATATCATCACTATATTTTTTTTTCCTGATGATGTTGTTATGTCATGGAACAAGAGATATTTTCTACCATCATAAAAGTAGTTTGCCAAGATATAGTGTGTCATTGTAGAATGACTTTGTTTTTGCTATTAATAAGTTAATTTGTTGTTTTTCTGTATTGAATACAATTTGTTGTATTCAATAATTGCAAAATACACAAGAAAGAAAGTTAATGCCTGTACACTACCTACAAAGACTTTTGCTTGCCATTAATCTCTTACAAATATACTTTTTAAAACTATTAAGTATGACTTATATTTATCATGTATTATAAATAATATAGAGGTAAATATACAGCAGCATTATATAATCTCTATACCAATACTAACCTAAATATGTGAGATGGACACATCATTGAACAGCTGCATGTTTACAAAATTTGATGAAATAGAAAACATTTGCCAAAGAAAGAGTGGGCTTGAAATGATGAGTGCCTGTTCTGTTCTTTTGGCTTAGTGAGGACAAAAGGAGATATAATGCCTCACAATTACAGTAGGAAAGGTTTGCCCTGATAAATTACATAGGTCATTTTGACTGTTAGGGTTGTTCAGCCCTTTGATATGTTACTGTGAGCTGTTTGGAGCCTCTTTTGAGAATGTGTTTCACACTTAAGCAATTTTCTTTTCCTATTATGTACAATCAACAGCTGTTGAAGAGAATGATTATTCAAATATCAAATTTTAGAGTAACTTTCAACACAATAATTATCAGGTAACTAAGACTTCAGATAGTGTTTTATAACTGGGAAATTATGAAATAATTATTCTTAGTGAATGCTTATAATATGAAAATCAAAGTGTTTACATCTCAGTGAATCCTGCTGTCTGATTCACACACACGCACACACACACACACACACACACACACACACACACACACATATACACACACACACACATTTGCAACTTTGAAAATGTAAAAAAGCAATTGATTTGTTTCATTAGCAGCAGTAGTAATTTCCTTCTTTAACTAAATTTAATGTAGAAAAAAATGTTAACTTGCTCTATAAGAATATGTAATTTCTATGTTTAAAAAAACCTATATTTGTCCAGAGAAATAATACATAATACAAAATATCACGGTCCTCTGGGGGAAAAAAACATGTATCAGTCATTTAGAATATCTAAAGAACTTGCTTCAAGAGTCTTAGAGAGAAGCAGATATTGTACAGTCATCTTGTTTAATTCTTTCTCTATTGATTGCATTCTGACACATTATTTCCACAAAGGTAAAATAAAAGTCCAAAATCTTTCATACTTTGTACATAAATAATATTTTCTTGCAAGTTTTTCTAGTGCCCACAAATGTTTGATTTGTTTAACTTGAAGAATACATAACTACTAGATGAATTCTTCTGAAACATGTACAGACAATTACTTCCTTTAGCCACACTATGAGATTTTCTTCCAGGAAGTCCATATTAACATATTACAAGATTTTCTTCTCCATCAGTTGATGTTTCCATAACAATAAATAGCAAACTGGGTGGCTTAAATACATAAATGTATTTCTCATAGACTCAAAAGTTAGAAATCTAATACTTAAAATGCTGTAATCCCAGTCAAAAGCTTATGAGTGAGTTCTTCAGTAGTAATTGTTTGATAAGTGTTCATGGTATCCAATTCTCTTTTAAACACATTTGTTTAATTTTTAATATTGGTGATCTCAACCTTGTTGAAATAAGTTTCTTTTTCCAGTTGAGAGTAGTCAATGGAAAGATGCCCATATAGTCAAGGTGCTCAGCATAAAAGGGACCCATATATTAATCCCATCACTACTAAAACCAAGGCTTCACAGAAAACAAAAGTGGAAAGATTGGAAGAGCTGGAGGATAAAGTAGAGAGCAGTGTAATATGGTCTTCACATTCCACATGGACACTTAGAAGTTATAGTTGCTTACTCAAGATTAAGCTAGCCAAAATCCAAACATGGGTGAGGTAGAAAATCTCTAGATCCATGCTCTACTGAAGTTATTGGCAGTTTATACTGCTAGATTGATGGAGAATCTTCCTTTGTAAGGTTGGAGTTTCTTAATAGTCAATATTCTACTGCTGTGATTAAACACCATAATCATGGCAACTCTTGTACAGGGAAGCCTTTAACTGAAACTTGCTTATAGTTTCAAAGGTTTATTCTATTATTCCCATGGCAGGAAGTCTGGTAGTATGCAGTCAGACATGATGATGGAGGAACTGAGAATTCTGTCTCCTGATCTGCAAGCACCAAGCAGAAAGAGAAAGCCTTTGGAGCTAGCTTGTGGTTTCAAAAACCCAATGCCCACCTGCAGTGACACACTTCCTCCAAGAAAGCAACACCTATTTCAACAAGGCCACACTTCTAGTGCCACTTCCTGTTGACCAAGTATCCATCCATAAACAATCAAGCATCTATGAGCCTATCGGGTCAATTCATATTCAAACCAATTCATTGACTGGTGAGTAGTTTATCTATATTTTAGTGTATGGTGCCATAGTTGTACATATTTGTGAAAAATAGCTATACTGATATGCCATCAAAATACAAAAAGAGTCAATTTGGAAGGATAATGTTTGAGAGTATGGGGAAGACTGAGTGGGAAAAGGGAACAACATTAGATTTTATTTTATTTTGTACAACATAAAATTCTCAAAATAAAACTTGTTAAAATTATTTTTAAAAGAAGATATTTTGTCTGGAATATCTCTCAAAGCCTCCATCCTTGACTTAGGTCAACAACTTTCTTGTTCTGTTCTCATGTGGCCTTTTCAGAACTTAGAAGCTCCCTGGTTTGTTTGCTTTTTACAAGGACACATACATAAGATTTGGTTCTCATGTGCTTATTAATTACAACCATTATTGCATTTCCAATACATGAACACAGGACACTAGAGCTTCAATATATGGATTTTGGAGGATTTCAACAATTAAAGCAGCAAAAGTATATATGCTTATTTCTTAAGTGCCTCCAAAATGAAGAAACCGCCTGCATGGAAGATCCATGCCTTACTTCTCCTAATATTATCAAATTTAGGATTTAGAAGCTTTTGGAAACTGTGGTTTGAATTTATGCCTTATGAGCAAAGACGGTCAGTTTAAAATGCCTAAAATTCATGGAGAACTAGCACTTCAAAAGGATGCAATTATGAAAAGTTCAGAAATTATGAGTTGAATAATAAAGTGATATTCACAAGAGATGTAATGAAGAAAAGTAGCCCCAACAAATTCTGAGATGATATGATACTTAATGCTGGTAAACCTGAAGTCATCTGTCGCAAAAGAACAACACTCCCTTGAAAGCTCACACTGTGCCCCTTCCTCTGAAAGCAAGTACATTCCTAAGAGCAGCTACTCCTTATCTCACTCTTGACTGTTTTCACTATATCCTTATAGTAAGCGATCATTCTAAAGAAATATATCTTAGCATCAGTACTATCACATAAAAGACTATCAGCATGGCAAAACATCTCCTTTAGGCTATGAACAACCAATTAGATGTCCAAGTCATTTCTGTAGGAAGATGCGATGTTACTACGAGCTATAAAAGTAACATCACATTGGAGCAGGTTACCAAGTAGTAAGCTTCGAGTCCACCAATAAGGAATTAGGTCCCGAAAACTGATTTCCCCAAATAAAGTCTTAAGGAACACAAAAATGAATCAACCACAGAACGGAGTGGAACATAAGGAAACCCTTCCATAGGAAAAGAGCTTCTAATGTGAAAGTTGTACTTTTCTTGGGATGTTGAAACAGGTCGACTAGGACTGGACACTCAACCAACTGTGATTAAGAGACCCCAGCAGCACTGAGGCGAAATCATCTTGGAGGTGTTTTCTCTGTCGGCACACTGAAACTATGTTCCAGTGGCAGGCAAGGTTTGAACTGGCTTACAGCTGAACTTGGTTGTACGTAGCAGTTTCATAGGTGCTATTGGTTTTGAAAGCATTTACTGGTAATGGAAAGAAGCCAGGATTTCACATAAATGGAACTTTAGTGTGTCCCAGGTGTCAAATAGTGACCTATTATACCTTGGAAATTGGTTTTGTTTCAATTTGAATTTTACCTACTTTGTCTACCCTGAAGTAAGAATATGTTTTCCTCCCTCCCCCACCCCCATCCCATAGTTATAAGACCTTGGATTATTTTTAATTTAACTTTGGAATTGTAGAGGCTTTGAACTTTGGAAGACACTCTGCATGTAGGATTCTTGTTCGGCCTTCCATTGATTTTGTAACAGGCTCTGACTTTGTAGCCCATTTAACATAGAAATCACTCTATAAGCAAGACTGACCTCAGATTCACAAAGACCCACTTGCCTCCACATCCCAAGTGCTTGAATCAAAACGATGAACCACCAAGCCCAGCAAAACTCAAAATTTTAAAATATTTAAAATTAAAAGACTATGGATTTTTACACTTGGAATGTTTATGGTATTTTAATGGTATCAATACTAATATGAGACCTTTGGGGTGAAAAAGAATGAAAGATTATGGTTTATGAGTAATGAACTATGTGTCTAGTTTAGAAGGGCTTAACTCTAATAGCTATGTTTTATGTCACCTTAAAAAAAGCTAGAGTCATTTTTGGAAGAGGGAAACTCAATTGAGAAAATATTCCTATATTATTGATCTGTTGGACATCTCTGGACTAATGATTAATGTGAGCGAGTAAGTTTTCTCAGTGGTTAAGTGCACTTGTTGCTCTTGCAGAAGACCTAGTCTTATTCAGGATATCCCCTGGGTGGCTCACAATCATCAGTAAGTTAAAACTGCAAGCATCAGGAAGAGACAGTGAGGCTCTTGACCTGGCTTGAGCTTCTGAAATCTGAAAGCCCAATCCCCAGTCAAACCCCTCTTCCTACAAGGCAACACCTACTCCAACAAGACAGCATGATTCCAATATATACTAGCACAGAGTATACAGTACCCTTCCAAAAGGAAGGAAAGGGATCATAGCAAGGGAATACTGGACTAAAGCTATTCTAGAAACAAGTTTGGCAAACTCCAAGCTCTGCCTCTCTAGTCATTTGTTCAGAAACACCTGTGACATTTGCCTGGCCTCAGCTGTTTTCCTTTGTTACTGAGGGAGATATCATAACCCCTTTCTTATATCCTTGAAACAAAAACCAGAACCATGCAAAGTTCTGCTATTTTCTGGAACTGTTTCATGGCACCCTTGTTCAAATATATTTTCAAAAGCTTTCTGACTTTGGTGGTTTCCTTCACTGTCTAAGCCTGTCTGTCCTGAAACTTCCTCTATAGACCAGGCTGGCCACAAACTCAGAGGTCCACCACCCTCTGTTTTCCATGTGCTAGGATTAAAAGTGTACTGTACTATGCCTGGTCTTAAACGTTATTTTAATTCCTTTTTACTTTGTAAATTATTTTTCACAAACTGGAAGCTTAACTGGGTAGAGTTTTGCTCTGAAGTCATCACTCTCTTTATTCCTTTCAGCCTCCAGCTTTTCTCCAATCTGTTTGTATTTCCTGATACTTCCTTTCTCACCAAAAAGCACATTTTGTATTTTTCTTTGCTCAGTTTGTTCACTTGCATTATAGATCTTCACAAGACTGATCACTAAGAGGCACACAATACACTCAATGTTAGGTTGTCCTGAAACAGCCTTTGACAAAGCTCTTGATCCATAACTATTCAATTGAGCCTTAGGCAGATTGTTTTAGACAAGGACAGACAGTAGGCACATTCTTCACCAAAATATCACAAATATAATTTCTGGGCCACACATTAATAGTCTTCTTCTCCAAAACCTCTTGATCCAAGTCCCTACAATTAAAAGTCCCAAAGTGCACATTCCTCCAACCAAAAGTGTGGTCAGACCTATCACAGCAGTACTCCAATCCCTGGTACCACATTCTGTCTCAGTTAGGGTTTTATTGATGTGACACCATGACTGTGGCATCTTTTATAAAGAAAAATATTTAATTGTGCTTGGCTTACATACAGTTAGGGGAGTTAGTTCATTATCATCACGCCAGCAAGCATAGTGGCATACAGGCAGACATTTTGCTGGAGAAGTAGCTGAGAGTGCTACACCTAGTTCTGTAGGCAGTATAAAGTGATAGTGAGCCACAAGACCTGGGTTGAGCTTCTGAAACCCACCCCCAAGTGACATACTTCCTCTAACAAGGCCATATCTCCCAATAGTGTCACTTTCTATGGGCCTTTAGGAGCTATTTTTATTCAAACCACTACAGTAGTATTACCCAAATATTCCTCTTATGTTCTCTTCTGCTATCTATCATCACCTATGACATGGCACAGCTCTTTCACAACACTCTGAATACCAGATCTTTCAAAGAGCATCTCTAATCATCAGAATAGAAATTATTTTTTCTCTCATCAAAATCCCCACTGCTCTTGTATTCACAATTCTAAAGAAGCTGTTTATTCTTCTTAACATATTATTGTTTATGTTTAAAATAATTTCTATCATTGAAGATCTTTAAATGCTAGGATATTTTTATACATCTTTAGATTTTTAAAGTATCATAGACAGTATTCAATCACAGAGTTCATATCTACTTGTAAAATTAAGATGAATGAATAAAAGTGGCTCAGACAGAATGTGAATATTTATGTAATAAATCTAATAAAGATATCAATAGCAAAAATACTACATTAGTGAATGAATTAACTGCTCTATAGATGAAGAAGCAAGATGACTTTCAATATAAATTTTAGCAAGCCCTCGAATAAATCTATTAATGATAATTGTTATAATAAATATTTAATCTCAGATGGAGGTTTCTACATCACTTTTGATTATTCAGTTCCCAGGTTAAAATGCAAAACTTTTATATTAATAATAAGCCTATGAAACATTAGAGCTGGACTGATCTCTACCTTCTATGCTACTGTATCTAATTTTTTGACAATAATCCTAAAATACAACTTGCCATGTTTCTCCTGGGCCCCTCTTACACCAACTGGTCAGCCCTCATGGGGCAGATCTCATGATCTTTTTTTTTTTTCTTTTTTTTTTTTTTTTTTAATATTGGGAGGGGTTTTCCAACCGAAGTCAGAAAACCTGCTAGACAAATTCTAAAAGAACTGTAACACTTTCTCATGATCTCTTAACCCATGGCTTCTCCTTTCTATATCTTCTTTCTCCTCCTCCTTGTTGTCCTACTCTGACCCTAAGCCTGGGAACAGAAACCTTACCTATATTTCTTCTGACCAGCTTTAGGCTGTAGGCATCTTTATTCAACTAATAGTTTTAAATTAAGGAGCAAGGTTACATAGCATCACTTTGTGCATGTGAGGATGCCACCTCCCTGGTGGCAACCAAACCTTAGATGCCAGTATTTAGCATTACAATGCAAAGCAACAGACCAAAGCTCAACATAAAATGAAGGAAGGACAAATGACTAGATTTGCTGCAATTCTAAAATTGTTGGCATTAATGCCACAGCAATGACTTACATATAATAGAAGTCTCTCTAATCATGAGTTAGACCATCTGTTCTACAGAATATTTCTAATTCTCCTACAAAGAATCTTGATGTGCTCATTCAGTGCCAACTACATGTTTCATTCATGAATAAGTAACTAATAGCTAATTGATTCTGAAAGAAAACATACCACATATGTTATATAAATTTTAATGGTTTTGATGCTTATGATTACATCAGAAAATGCCTATGAAACATGTAGTAGAGTGTTCATGCATGCAGGACTCAAGTTTAGTTATGTCCACATTTTAATTTTTTATTTTAACTTAAGTTTATTTATTTTTTAAATTAACTTATAAATCAATTTATTCCTGTGTGTTTGTGTTGTACCCATGATTATAATGTACACATAGCAAGGCCAGAGCAGAACCTTGTGTCTTCCTCTGTGACTGTTTCACTTGCCATTTCTACTCGAGTGGCTGTTCAGTGAACTAGGAGAACTTCCTGTCTGGTCATTATATCCACACTGAGGTTTCAGGCACAAGCAAAAATTTCTGGCATTTTAATGTAGATGCTAGATATTCTACTTAAAATCCTCATACTTGTAACACATACACTCTGATCCACTGAGCCATTCTTTCAGACCCTTAGATTTACAATTTCTAAAAGAAATCTATAAATTCTTACACTGATCCTATTTGTCTGCAATCAAAATTTTTCTGAAATTTATAGTATTGTGAATGATATAATGATATTTGGGTATAGGAATTGGGATTTTTTTGAGATTGAGAATGTCAGGAATTACATATATAGACATTAAAACATGCAAATGAATATATTTGTGTACATGTTTATCAGACTTTATATATACTTTCAGGATTAAAATTCAAACCTCTACTTTTATACAAAACTCTCACCAATTCTAACTTACTCTTTCATAATTTTCACTTTTATGCCAAGTGTTTCACTCATTTAGCATGTCAAATACATAATTTTATTATAACTATGTATACCAGTTTACTTTTGCTTGTAAAATATATAATCATTAATTTTTATAGAAAAACTGCTTTCCATTTGGACATTAAATGATACAGTAAATAAGAATTGCTCAAAGATTTTTATATAATTATATTAATTTTTTGAAAACTAAAATAACCAAGACAAATTTCTAATTTTATTTGGAGTTAGTATTAAAATATTTATGCCCATGAAGGAAGTCAAAGTAGAGCATAGTAAATGAGAGTTCTTTAAAGATTTAACACTTACATATTTGGGTGAAACGTTTCACTGTTAGGTGAAACTTATTTGCTAGAGAAGGATATTGGAACTCCAATGACACAGTATAATAGAAAATGTAACAGTATACATTTTATTTGAAGATTTATTTCCCTTCATTCATTGAACTCAGGAGAATAAGGAGTACTTCTAGTTTCATTTCTACTGTTGGGATCAAAAGACCCTGATAAAATCTACTTAAGAGATGAAAGGTTTTAAACAAAACCTGCTTTGCAGTTGTAGGAGGCAGGCTACTATTAGGAGATGTCAAGGCAGGAATTTAAAGAGCTTGTCAACAGCACATCCATGATCAAGAGCAACGAGAGGATGTATTCTTGCTTGATGACTTATTATTCTCAGGTTGCTTTCTTTACTATTGTACAGTTCCAGACCCAGTTCATGAAATAGTGGCACCCAGATATAGGGTTGATCCTACTGCATAAACTAAACTCTCATAAGTCCTGTTAGGTGTACACAGAGATCATCTAGGTAATCTCTCAATTGATCCTTTCTTCTCAGATTATTCTAGCTTGTAACCAGTGAACATTTAAAACTAGCTCATATAGTGTCTTGGTAAATGACATGAGAAAAGTCTCATACTCCCTTGAAATGAGAGTAAAAATAACAATTACAATGAATGGTAGCCTAAATCTCTAGACTACATAGAGATACACAGCAAGATGGAATCAACACTGAACAAAACTGAGAGGTACCTAGTCTGACTTTTCACATATCATTTATCTATGTACCATTTGTTTTTCATACATCCATCCAACCAACCATCCATCACATATCTATCTTTCTGTCTTTCTTTCTTTCTTTCTTTCTTTCTTTCTATCTATCTATCTATCTATCTATCTATCTATCTATCTATCTATCTATCTACAATCTATCTATCCATCCATTTATCTATCTATACACACACATACACGTGTGCATGTGTGTGTGTGTGTGTGTGTGTGTGTGTGTATGTAAGGTGAGATATTTCAAATGTATTTCAGCATGTGTGTATTTTTAATTTACAACATACAGGGGAATTCTCAGTATTGATTGGAACATTTGTCAAAAGCAACAATTGGCACTAAAGAAATGTAGCTATTTCAATTGTAGCCAATCTACAGCAAGCAGTTCATCAAAATTCTTAAAGGTTTGGTCCTCAGATGCTCAAGCAGGTACAACTTCTGTTGACCCTTCACAATCTTTCTGTCAGCATTTCTGATGCTGCCGATGATGTGAGTAATATTTGCAGTAGAGGTCAGACAGGCTGCAAAGTTTTGAATGCCCTTCTTGCTGATGAATTCCCCTTCTTCTGTGGCTTTTCAGCATGGGTTCGCATGTCATGACCTTTACAACACAAACTGAGGTAAGCAAATTCTGGTCCTGAGAGAAAGAAGAAAAATACAAACCTTTCTTAACTTTGTGAGCTCATTGTGACACTGGTTCAAATCAACAAGGCTCCAAGAGAAAAAAAAAAATCCCACTTGCAGCAACATAAACATACATTCAGATCTTTACTTGAAATAGTTTTCCATTCATCACTTGAACAGTATAAAATATTTGATTTGCCTTTGCCTGACTGAAGGGTTAGCAGGTAGTGGAATAAGTATTCCAGGCATGGATTTCCTGTTGATTCTTCTCACACAGTACTTGAGGGAATTAGGGCAGGCAGGAGGCTAAGAAACCAGGCAAACAAGGTTTATCTTGGTACTGATCTGCTAAAGTCTTTTTGCCACAGATCATTATTGAGACCAGTTTTTACCAGACCATAAACAGTCCTACATGGGATTCATGAAAATACATAGAAGCTACCTTCCAATAATGGTGATAAAAACAAGCATCCTGTTATTGCTCATTGCATAGATGAAATGATTAAAAATCAGTGCTGTGGCTGGCTTTACCTTCATTTTCCATGTTTCGCCTACTGAAGACATCTTCTTTCCTTACATACTTATACTGAGAAATAAAATCACAACAAACCAAGACGTAAAGGATGAATGGACCCAGCACTTGGCAGAGTCCCTGTTTGCCAGTTTCTGAAATGTCGTGCTTTGTCGTCCCCTTTGGCAGTGGCAGTAGTTGTTACAGCAGAGTGAAAGCAAGAAAATGTTGGGCTCAAAATCACGCAGAAATGTGCTGACAAAACTAAGGGAAAGAGACATGTCTTACTTTGGATTTTATATGCTATCATTTATATGCTGTAGGATTTTAATCATTTTGTACTCTGATCCTGTATGAAAATTAGAGTTGAAGTCCTGTTAAGGTTTTACCACCAAAGACAGCAAAAGCTTAAAATACATCTGTGGAAAGCAGTAATCTCAAGACAGGAAAAAAAAAAAAAAAAAAAAAAAAAAACAGGAAATAAATAAATGTTGAGTGTGTTTAACGATTTGTATTGTAAGCTTAGAATGTACTTCACAAACATCAGAGGGAAAAATAAATATCTGTTCACCACACTTGTAGTCAAACCACTAAGGATATATGTTGTTAGAAATTCAATATTCCTTTTTCTCATCCATATCCTCTACCAAACAGAAGATTTCACAATTTCACATAAATCCGAGACTTTTGAAGTCTATGTGAGTTGAATACTATTTCCTTTTTAACCTTTGTTTTTCCTTTATGGACTTGTTTCCCTGAGAATTAGAGAATAATTTAGAGAATACTACTTGACTGAAATGAATCTATACTGTCATTTATCCAGTATTTTGGGGGCACCATTGTCAAATATTAGATGACTGCAGTTATATGTACTCATGTAGAGCTTTTGAATTTGTTCCACTGGTCTACATATACATCTTTATGTCAGTCAATATTTTGTTGTTTTATTAATATGACATTCTATATACATGAGGTGTAAAATATTAATGCCCCCAGAATTGACTGCTATTGGCTACCCAGGGAATTTTTTGCTTCCATATGAATTTCAAATATTTTTTTTTCTATTTATATGAAGAGTAAGTTGAGGATTTTGATTGAGATTGCACTGAATTTGTAAATGGTTTTGATAGGATGGTAGTTATTATTCCTATCAATCCGTAAGTATGGTGTGCATCTCCATTTTCTAACTCTCTCCTTTTCTTTTTCCCTCTTTCATCATAGATTTCATTGTAGAGATTCTTCACTTCCTTGTTCCTTCCTTTGTTTATTCTTAGATCGATCTCTCTCTCTCTCTCTCTCTCTCTCTCTCTCTCTCTCTCTCTCTCTCTCTCTCTGTTATCCTGAATGTAAATCTTCTCTGTATATTTACTGGTGTAGAAAAAAGTTATTGATTGTTATATATTAATTCTGTATCCGGCTGAATTAGTTGATGGTATCTAAAAGTTTCCTGGTAAAAGAAAGATTTTGGATCATTTATGTGCAGCATCATGTCATATACAAGTAGTGATATTTGGTGACTCCTTCTACCCCACATTCTGGCTTGTCCTCCTTTCCCCCTCCTCCTCTTCCTGTTCTTCCCTCTCTTCCTATTTATATCTCTTCATTTACCTTCTCTTGCTCTACTTCCCTACCTTTTGATTAGAGTGCAATGTGCTCTGCCAGTGCCCAACTAATACAGAAATAGAGGCTCACAGCCATCCATTGGACTGAGCACAAGGTACCCAATGAAGGAGGTAGAGAAAGGACCCAAGGAGCTGAAGGGTTTGCTGCCCCTTAGGACGAACAGCAGTATGAACTAACCAGTACTCCCAGAGCTCCCAGGGACTAAACCACCAACCAAAGAGTACACATGGTGGGACTCATGGCTCCAGATGCATATGTAGCAGAGGATGGCCAAGTAGGTCATCAATGGGAGGAGAGGCCATTGGTTCTGTGAAGGCTCTATGCCCCAGTGTAGGGGAATGCCAGGGCCAAGATGTGGGAGAGGGTGGGTTGGTGATCAGGGAAAGGGGGGGAGGGAACAAAGTGGGGTTTTTTTGGTGGAGGAAGGGAAACAAGGAGAGGAGATATCATTTGAAATGTAAGTAAAGAAAATATCTAATGTTAAATAAATAAATAAATATTCTTTTTTTTAAAAAGTGTTTTGTAGGCATTAGACAGCTCTATGATGTTGATGATTTAGTTGATATTGTTTAGTGTACTTATAGTACTTGTTTATTTGTTTATTTATTGTTTTCCTTTTTGACTCATTCAACTTACAGTAAGGAGTTAATTTCCATGAGTTTACACACTAGCAATTTGTTTTCTGTTGAGTTTAAGTTTTATTGCATAATATTTAGATATGTTACATATAATTATTTCAAATTTTCTAAATTTGTTAACATTTATTTTGTGTCAATGAGTATTGTATATTTAAGAGAAACTATCATGTTTTGGTAAATACATTATATATTTATTAGTGTAGTGACATATTTGCTAAGCCCATTTGATGTATAGTATCATTTTTCTGATGTTTCTCTTCTGTTCTGTTTTTTTTTTATTTTTTTATATGTTTTTTTTTGTTGTTGTTGTTTTTGTCCAGATAACCTATTAGAGAAAGTGGAGTACTAAAGTCACAGACTATTGTCGAATTGATTTGTGATTTTAAATCAAGTTGTAGACTTTATGAAATTGTTGTATCAGAGTTTGGTTCATATATGTTTAACATAGTTTGTTAACTTTTATTTCTTATAATGGAATGACCTGTTCTTCTTTATTTCTTCTGTTTAGCTGTGGTCTGAATTCAATGTCACATATTATGTTAGTCACACCTTCCTTCATTGTCTCAATTGATTAAAGTATTTTCTCCACCATTTTTACTCTAGGGCAATGTCTAAATTTAAAGCTAAGATGTGTTTTTAGTAAACAAAAAATAGATGGATTTATTTCATGACTATTCATTCAGCTTGTATGTTTTGAATGGATAAATGAGGCCCATAATTTTGAGATGTAATTTAATTTTAAAAGTTATTATTAAAAGCTGTATTGATTGAAGTCATTGTGTTGTTGATTTGATATGTTAATATTTAAGTTCTCAGTGACATTTTTGTATTTCAGTAATTATAGATTCTAGATTTGTATGTGTTCTTTCTAATCTTTTGACTGTGTTCTTTACACTCTTGAGACTCAAATATTGTTCCCTTTATTTTCTTTAGTTTTGATATGTTGGATATAAACTCAGATTTTCTTTTCCTTTACACAGTAGAAGACAATTTTCTGATTAGGTTAGACTAGGATTGCAGCCATATTATTTTAGGAGTTAGAAAACATTCCTTCGAACTATTCTGTCTTTCAGTGTTTTTGTTGAGAAATCAGTTAAAATTTAATGGGTTTCCCTTTATATATGATTTCTATTTTATTTTCTTACAGCATTCAATACTCTTACTTAGTTCAGTAGCCTTAATGTTTTAATTACGATATACCATAGAGAGTTTATTTTCTGGTCTTATATTTTGTGTGTGTGTGTGTGTGTGTGTGTGTGTGTGTGTGTGTGTGTGTGTGCTCATGTGTGAACATTTCCATTATCTGTGTGACTACATCTTAGTTTGTGGATTTTTTTTCAATGACCTCTTGAAAAAAAATCTATTTTATATGATGAACATGGTATTTTTGTCTTTCTTCTATTCCTGTAACTGAAAGTTTTGATCATCTTATGGTACCCCGCATTTCCTATATTTTCTTTTCTTCTATTGTTTTAAATTTCATTTATGATTTGTTTATTTTGTCTAGATCAGATACTTTACCTTCAAGTCCTAATATTCTATCTTCTGCTTTAATGAAGTCTTAGAAGTATAGCCTTTGACCTTCCATTTTCTTCTGTGTTTTAATGTCTTCATTGCAATCAGTTACTTTTCATAGCCTAGATTCTCTTCATCTTTTCCATGGGCCTTCCATTAGTGTTCTTTTGGGAGAATCACTAAGTTATCTAACCTATGTAAGTTCATTGAGATGCTTCGGTAAACTCATCAGATTCTTTGGTGAAATTTATGATTGTTCTTTTAGATTCTAAATAATGAGATTCAGATAATTAATTTTCATTGGCAAATGTTTTTACAAATTTGGGTATATTTATCTCTATCATTAATGACATATATAATATATACATATATATTTATATATATACATATGATATATAATATATATTAATGTATATGTATAAAATATGTACTGGCTTGATTTTTTGTTTCCTTTTCTTTTTGGTATTTCTATGTCTGATATAAACAGGTCTTGTGTGAAGGAATGCAGGATAAGTGCATTGGATTGGGCCCAAATATTCAATATGACTCAGATCTATTGATTTCTGATAGACAACAGGGCCCAGCTAATGTCCAAGTGGCGCATCCACGTCAAAACATGGAGTGTGGCAGGTGATATATTGGTTAGAGAGTAAACATGTAGAAAAGTATAAGAGTCTAAAAAAGAATATATATGATCTGGCTGAGTCAATGGTTTCAGACATGGAAATCTAAAGGCCAAAGTTGATGGTGAACAGAAGTTCCTGAATGAGGGCTAGAAGTGATGACAGACTGAATATATCTAATTCCTGGACACAGGACCCAGGCACGATCTGACCAATAAATTAGGATGTACAAAGAGAAGGATAAAAATGACTTATCTGATTAAATTTTAAGTAATTCAAAGCATGTTTTGGGTATATGCTCAGGAGTGGTATGTCTGGGTCCTCTGGTAATACCATGTCCAATTTTCTGAGGAACCACAAAACTGATTTCCAGAGTGCTTGTACCAGCTTGCAATCCCACAAGCAATGGAGGAGTGTTCCTCTTTCTGCACAACCTCACCAGCATCAGCTGTCACCTTAGTTTTTGATCTTGACAATTCTTTCTGGTGTGAGGTGGAATCTCAGGGTTGCTTTGATTTGCATTTCCCTGATGACTAAGGATGTTGAACATTTCTTTAGGTGCTTCTCAGCCATTCAGTATTCCTCTGTTTAGAATTCATTTTTAGTTCTGTACCTCATTTTTAGTCGTGTTATTTGTTTCTCTGGAGTCTAACTTTTTGAGTTCTTTGTATATATTGGATATTACGCCTCTATTGGATGTAAGGTTGGTAAAGATCTTTTCCTAATCTGTTGGTTGACATTTTCTCCTATTGACAGTATCCTTTGCCTTCCAGAAGCATTGTAATTTTATGAGGTCCCATTTGTCTATTTTTGATCTTAGAGCATAAGCCATTGATGTTCTGTTGAAGAAATTTTCCCTTGTGCCCATATGTTCAAGGATTTTCTCCACTTTCTCTTCTATTAGTTTCAGTGTATCTGGTTTTATGTGGTGGTCCTTGATCCACTTAGACTTGAGCTTTGTACAAGGAGATAAGAATGGATAGATGTGCATTCTTCTACATGCTGACCTCCAATTGAACCAGCATGATTTGTTGAAAATGCTGTCTTTTTTCTACTGGATGGTTTTAGCTCCTTTGTCAAAGATCAAGTGACCATAGGTGTGTGGGTTTATTTCTGGATCTTCAGTTCTATTCCCTTGATCTAACTGCTTGTCTCTGTATCAATCCCATGCAGTTTTTATCAGTATTGCTCTCTAATACAGCTTGATGTCAGCAGGGTGATTCCCTCAGAAGTTCTTTTATTGTTCAGAATAGTTTTTGCTATCTTGGATTTTTTGTTATTCCAAATGATGTACCCAAAAGATGCTCCAAAATATAACAAGGACACATGTTCCACTGTTCATAGAAGCCTTATTTATAAGATCCAAAAACTGGAAAGAACACAGATGTTCTTCAGCAGAGGAATGCATATAGTAAATATGGTACATTTACAAAATGGAGTAGTATCCATCTATTAAAAACAATGAATTCATGAAATTTGTAGGCAAATGAATGGAACTAGAAAATATCATCTTGAGTGAGGTAACTTAGTCACAAAAGAACACACATGCTATGCACTCAATGATAAGTGGATATTAGCCCAAAAGCTTGGAATACTAAGATACAATTCACAGACCACATGAAGCTCAAGAAGTAAGACCAAAGTGTAAATGCTTGGTCCTTCTTAGAATGGGGAACAAAATACTCACACAAGGAAATAAAGAGTAAAAGTATGGAGTACAGATTGAAGGAAAGGCCATGCAGAGACTGCCCCAACTGGGGATACATCCCATATACAGTCACCAAACCCAGATATTGTGGATGCCAAGAAGTGCATGCTGACAGGAGCAAGATATAGCTGACTCTTTAGAGGCTCTGCCAGAGCCTGACAAATATAGAGTTGGATGCACACAGCAAACCTTTTGCCTGAGCATGGGGTCACCCATAGAGGACTTAGAGAAAGGACTGTAGAAGCTGAAAGTGTTTGTAACCGCATAGGAAGAACAACAGTATCAAACAACCAGTACCTCCCAGAGCCCCCAAGTAGTAAACTACCAACCAAGGAGTACACAGGGAGGAACCTATAGCTCCAGTCACTTATGTAGCAGAGGATGGCCTTCTGGAGGCATCAATGTCCTTGTTCCTGTGAAGGCTTGATGCCCCAGTGTAGGTGATTGCAGGAGTGGGTGGGTAGGTGGGGGAACACCCTCATAGAAGCAGGGGGAGGATGAATGGGATAGGAGCTTTCAGGTGGTGGGGGGACCAGGAAAGAGGATAATATTTGAAATGTAAATTAAGAAAATACCCAATTAAAAAAGAATAAATAAAAGATAGATGATAGATAGATAGATAGATAGATAGATAGATAGATAGATAGATAGATAGATATAAAGGAAGAAAGCTTTCAAGAAGTTCTTTAAAAATTTGGGTAGCTAAATTGGAAAATTTCAGAGTTTGGAATATCGTAAAAATTTTAGAGTAGTCAGAAATAAGCTGTGTCTTATAAAATGGGCAATTAGCAGAATATGCTTTTATTTTGAATGAAACAAGAAATGTCACAAAGAAGGGAGAGCTTGACAAGTTGTGCTTGTTATTTTCATGTTGCTGTGACAGAATGCCTGCTTGAAATACCTGAAGAGAAGAAACATTTATTTGCTAGTGGCTTCAATTTATACTTGGGAGGGAGTACCAGAGCAGTACACATCACAGATGCCAGAAAGTAAGAGAGAACACTAACAGAAGATGCCAGAGGAAGATATAGCTCCCTCTCATCTACTTCTTCTAAACCTGTCCAGCTTGGCATAGGTCTTTCACCTCCAAATAGATTATTCAAATTTTGATAAAGTGGCCGGAACCATTTATTAGATCAAAGATGCCATGAAGTAATTGTGTTTGGAAATGATGTCACAGTCTAACTCAAGATTTTGTCTTTATGATCTTTTAGACATTTCTTTTTTTCTTCTTCTTTTTATTTTTATTGGATATTTTCTTTTATTACATTTCAAATATTATCCCCTTTCCTGGTGCCCCTCCCTCCCAGAAACACTATCACATCCTCCCTCCCTCTGCTTCTATGAGGTATTCCTCCACCCACCCACCCACTCCTCCTCCCTGACCTCGATTCCCCTACACAGGAGCATCTATGGAGCCTTCATAGGACCAAGGACCACTCCTTCCACAATTTGGATACATATCTTCCCATTTTCCTTATTCTTGGCAGGAATGCACTTGTATTTTATTATGTCCTTCAGGGACCACACAAGAGAGTTTCTTCATGTACCTAGAGTTTTTCCCACTATATTTCACTAACATTTTCTGCCTCTTACTTGGGAAATTCTAAGGTGAATTATACAGCCTGAGCATTACATCAGAACCCTATTTTCCTCCTTTCATTTGTAGCATTAGATTTTCTTGATCCAGAACCTTAAGGCTGTTTCTATTATGGAATATATTCCATACTCACTGCCAGGTATCATTGTGACAAGCTTTCTTACTGTTCTTACCATTTCTTTCTTAACCTCCCTTGAATCTTGGAGAGGATTTTTTTCTTCAAACTCTTTATGGCATGTGCTTTTATGCCTGCTATTGATGATTCCTAAAACCAACTGAAATTTAATTGAATCAAGAAAAATTGTGTCGTGATAGAGAATACTAAATCTGCTGTGCATACGATATCAGAAGTTTGGTTTATCAGTTCACTCAAGGAGTGAATTTCCCTATACCTTTTTCTACACAAACAGGACCTAGCCCATCTTGTGTTTATACCTCACCTAAGTATACAGTTCATTCTGCTTTCACTCAGTGTTCATAATTATATTGATAAAACCTAGAAGTTATCTCCAATTAAAAACCACTTGCAAATGAAAATTTGTTTTTTCCTATGGAGTCTCATTGGGGGAAATAATCTACTCTTAATGGTAGGATTCAAGCTCAATACTAGTTGGCCAATATAAAACAAATCCAATGGCATCTTTGTAGGCTTTTTTTTTTCTCATAATGTCATGCTGAATTTTTCTTGTTTGTCTTCACTTTTGAATTTTACTTTTATTTTACTATATATTCATATACATATACATAGAAGTATATTAAAATATATATTAAACACATACATGTACACACAAACACACATAGATATATGTAAGTGTATGTGTATGTGTGTGTGTGTGTGTGTGTGTGTGTATGTGTGTGTGTGTGTGTGTGTGTGTGTGTGTGTGTGTGTGTGTGTTGGGCTGCCTGTTTGCCTCACCGCTGAGATGATGGAACTCTATAGACATGTTGCTCAGAGAAGGTAGAGTTCAGTCCAAGATAGGGGGTCCCAGCCTGTATTTCCACAGCGGAGAAACAGCGGGGGCTAGGACCGATGCTGTGTTTGTCAGTCTCCCGTGTACCCAGACTATGCTGGACATCTCTAGGAGTTGAACACAGTGAGCTGTGAGTTTGCCGTTTCCCTACATGCCAGGCAAGAAGGGAATGGCTGAGCCAGGGACTGGGTTGAATCCTGTTTGTCTTCCAGTGAGTGCTTAAAATACTGAGGGGCTGAAAGAAAGAAGACCTTCTCCTGGAGATTTAAACATTTTGATGAAGCTCTTTCCTATGAAGTCTTCCCCAACCCCTACAGGGATAATTGATGAAGGAGACAGTCCTTGCTTGTCCAAACTGTTTTATTTATGGCAATATGTATGCATATGTTTTACTCAAGGTGAACCAAAGATTAAATACCTTTTGTAGGAAGGTATGCCCAGGAAGGGAAACTCATTGGCTAAACACTAGGGGACAATCTAGGCAGCTCATTAGCATTGAGAATTCTAGGTTTTATTCTACGTAACTTGTTGTGATGGACCTCTCTTTGTGGTGTCATGGTTACATGTTCCAGGACAGGTAAATCCTGGCTGGGTGCTTGTTCCAATCCCTGCTCTTCTCAATTACGGGAATTCTTGCGTTTTGTTTTGTTTTGTTTGTTTGTTTGTTTGTTTGTTTGTTTTAATCTGCTTCAAACTTACCAGGTCATCTGTCTGGTGGCATGATTCACTTGTTCGACATGTATACATATATGTATACATTCAGTAACCCTCCCACACACACTTTTTCCTCTACAGGTTATATTATGCCTCCCAGTTTTGTGTTTTATGGGATTCTTGAAAGTGTGAATGAATGGATTGCTGCATTTTTGCATATATCTGTTTCTTATGTCTTTTCTTGGGCTCTTTTTTGTCTATCTGTTTGATTTGCTTGATTCTGGTGTGTTTGTTTTATCTTATATTTTAATTTTACTATTATCTCTTAGAGTCGTGTTTACTTTCTAATGAGACACAGAAAAGAGATATACATGGATAGGAGGGAGGGAGGGGACACTGGGAAGAGTAGAGGGAGGAAAATCATAATAAGAAGATAAATGACCAAAAATGTATTTTCAATAAAGGGAATAAAAAGAAAAGATAATGTAAAGCAAAACCAAACAACAACAACAAAAACCTAGAAGCACTGTTAATGAGATTCTGACTTTGGGATCCTGGTTACCCAATAACAGTCTTCTATTTACCCAGAGTTCTTCAATTTAAGACATGGCCATAAGCATTATTCTTTTCTTCTTTTTTAAAACTTATTTATTTATTTATTTACTTACTTACTTATTTATTTTACACTCCATATTTTATTCTCCCCAGCCCCTGTCCACCCTCCTCCTGTCCCACATCCCATACCTCCTCCCCAAGCCCCTGTCTGCTTCTGCTTCAGACCTAAAAACAGGACTGTCAAATTCAAAAATATGTGCCTTGCCAGGTCCTGTGGTAAAGCATGAACTCCCATCTCATGTTGCCTTTACTGATTTCAAATGTGTTATTAGTATTTTACCATGTTTCACATCACTAAATATCAAACTTTAAATACTTATTGTTATTTCTGTGATTTCTAAGACAAATTTCTCCATTTTTACCTAGGAAAGTTCTAATAGCTGATTCCCTTCTGTGTCTACACAGTGCTCCTTACGGTTTTACTACTCCCATTTTGACTGTGGTACCTGCTAAGTTTCTCAGCTGTTGCTTGATTATTGTTTACAACTTTTACTCAGGGTTTACTCATAATTTGTTTATACTGTAAGGTCTACCTTCCTCAGTCTTGTCATTTACTTCTTCATAATTTATGGTAATTCTTTGTTCCGTTGTTCATTTGTTTTTCTGAGGGTGTAACTTTTTCTTTTACCATGTTTGATTTACACCAAAATTAAATAATAATTTCTTACAAAATTGATAACTTTATTCATAATTAGGATTTTGTGCTTTTGTTGGTTGTTTAAAGGTTTTTGTGTACTGTTTATTATTTGAGATTTTTATCTTTAATCTTCTTTTATAGTCCAGTCATTATCCCTCTTCTGTCTAGCCTGGAACAGTTCTTCGTCCCATTTCTAATCCCCTATCTCCAAAAGGATGTCCCCAGCTATCCTACTCCACCAGTCCCCACCTCACCAGGCCTTCCTACCCCTGAAGCCTCAAGTCTCTTGAGAGTTAGTGCATCTTCTCTCATTGAGACCAGACAAGACAGTTCTCTGGTAGGGCCTTGGACCAGCTAATGTATGCATGCTACCTGACTAGGGGCTCAGTTTCTGAAAGATCTCAGAGGTCCAGGTTAATTGAGACCGCTAGCCTTTCTATGGTGTCATCTTCCTCCATAACTTCTTTCAGCTAACTCCATAACTCCTTTACCTAACTCACCCACAAGGGTTTCTACTTCACTCCATTGGTTGCTTATATCTGTGTCTGTTTTTTGTTAGCTGTTGTTGGGCCTCTCGATGGCAGCTCTGCTAGGCTCTTGTCTCTAAGCATGTCATAATATCAGTAATAGTGTCAGGCCTTGGATTCTCCCCTTGGGATAGATCTGAAGTTGGGCCTGGTACTCGACTTCCTTTCCCTCAAGCTCTTTTCCATATTTTGTCCCAGCAGTTCTTTTAGATTGGAACTATTCTGGGTCAGATATTTTGACTGTGGGATGGAAATCCCAACTTTCAACTTGATGCCCTGTTTTTCTACCAGAGGTGGAATCTACAAATTCCCTCTCCTCACTGATGGGCATTTCATCTAAGGTACCTCTATTTGTGTCCTGATAGTCTCTCACTTCCCAGGTCTCTGGTACATTCTAGAGGGTCCCTCCGACCTCCCATATCCTGAGGTTGCATATTTTCATTCATTCTGGCACTCTGGGTTTCACTCCTGTTCCATGTACCCCCCCACCAATATCTGACCATGTTCCTCTTTTCTTCCCCCCACCCAGGTCCCTCACTCCCTCTGCCTCCTAGGAATGTTTTCTTTTCCCTCTCAAGTGGGATTGAAGCATCCTCACTCCGGCCTTTTGGCTTGTTAACCTTCTTGAGTTCTGTGGATTGTATCATAGATATTCTGTACATTTTTGGCTAATATCCACGAATTATTATTTTTTTATTTTTTATGTTTTGGTTTTTTTGAGACAGGGTTTCTCTGTGTAGCCCTGGCTGTCCTGGAACTTACTCTGTAGACCAGGCTGGCCTCAAACTCAGAAATCCACCTGCCTCTACCTCCCAAGTGCTGGGATTAAAGGCATGTGCCACCACCGCCCAGCATCCACTAATTATTGAGCACATACTGTGCATGTCTTTTTAGATCTGACTTACCTGAGTCAGGATATTTTCTAATTCTATCCATTTGCCTGAAAAACTCATGAAATCCTTGCTCTTAATAGCCAAATAATATTCTATTGTATAAATGAACCACATTTTGTGTATCCTTTCTTCCATTTTGGTACATATGGATTGTTACCATCTTCTGGCTATTACAAATAAGGTTGGTATGAACATAGTAAAGCATGTGTCCCTGTATCGTTGTGGGGCATCTTTTGGGTATATAACCAAGAATGGTATAGTTGGGTCTTCAGGTAGATCTCTGGTAACATTTACTCCTTTTATATCCCCTACAATTTTCTTCCAAAATTTTAATACTCTGGCATAGCTTTAAATTTATTTCAGTTTAACTCTGTAATTTTCCTCAGCTGTCTAACATCATTCAACTTAGTATATTTTCCAGATGAGAATAATGTTCTCTAGCAAAAGTGAATTTTCAGAAAACAAAAATATACTGTGTCCTCTACAAAACAAAGTTATCAACCAATAACTCAGTTAGTTACCTACCTATCATCTATCGATATATTGTTAACCTTGAGGGCTTAACCTAAGTTATTTAAGAATCAAATTCAAATGTAAAAATCATGGAAAAGTTACACAGACAGTTTGTAAATGACAGGCCTAGATCACTTACTTTTTATAGACAGAAAAAACAGCCTTACAAGCTGAGATCCATAATATTTGAAGTGATATATTGTTTATATTTTTCAGGAAAATTGATAAAACTAGGTATATTTAACTCATAATCATAGTAATTGAATTTAGCCAATGTTGGAAGGAAATTTCTTATATATTTTAATTTTTTATACTTGTAGTCCTTAGATTTTTTATAAATACATAAAGTAATATGAATTAATAGCAGAAAAAAAGTTATGTAAATATAAATCAGTAGCCAGGTGGTGGTGGTGCATGCCTTTAATCCCAGCACTTAGGAGGCAGAGGCAGGAGGATTTCTGAGTTCAAGGCCAGCCTGGTCTACAGAATGAGTTCCAGGACAGCCAAGGCTATACAGAGAAACCCTGTATCAAAAAACCAATATATATATGTGTGTGTGTGTGTGTGTGTGTGTGTGTGTGTGTGTGTGTGTGTGTGTATCAGTGTATATAAGTTTTGAGAAGGTTGTCCAGGCCTGATGGTGTATGTGTTACATCACAGCACTTGAGAAGCAGATGAATGAAGATATACTTAAATTCTCAAGTACATCATGGTCTACATAGCAAGCTCGTGGACCATTGGGGCTACAAAGTAAGCTCCTGCTTTAAAAAAGTCACAATATTCCCAATATCTAAAAAACTTATTAAGTGTCACAGTCTGTAAGGAGCTTGATTGATGGATCTGAACTCATAATGAAGCTCATCACTGTCCAAAACTCCAGTTCCAAGTGATCATTTGTCATCTTCTGACTTCTGTAGACAGTAAGCACACAAATAGTGAACAGAACCAAGCACATAAAATAGTCATACACATAAAACAACAAAAGAATATAATATAAAATTATGTGCTTTCTAAAAAAGTTGTTTTGCAAAGTATAGCCAGAGAGCAGCTTAAAGAAAAATAAGAAAATTCTTACATACACAACAAACATATGACCCTCACATTTTGTCATGAAGTTGTTTTTTCTAAGTTCTGTCTTTGTGGTATCTTTGCTATAATAATGTACTTAAAATGATTTAACTTAAATCATTTGACCCTACTGATAAATAAGGATTCATAATCCTCTTCAAGGTATGAATATGCTAAGTTGATCATATATAAGAGTAATGCAGTATTTGAATTCTCTTTCTGGAGACATGTTCAAATATTATGATATACAGAAAATATTTTATTACAGAGTTATAAACAACAAAAGATTAATTGTAGGATCATCTATCATATATGTGTGTAATCTGCACTGAGAAGCTAAGTATACACCAAAGACTGTATGCTTCATTTTTCAAGAGATAATATTAAAGATAACATTCTAAGTCTTGATATGAACAGGTAGATACATAAATATTTTATTAACAGTGTCAATCTACAAACTAAAATATAGATGAAAATACTTTCCTTCAACTTACTCACTATTTTGGACAAACTATATGAATATAGAAAACATTTTCTAGTTTTTGAGGGGGTAAAATGTGTATAAAATTGTTAAAATTGTATCTACTAAACAGTAGCTAAACTGAATAATCTCTATTAAAATTTACATTTCTTAGATTTTGATTTGATTATATAGAACAATGAAGTCCCTCTTACAGAGACAACTGAAATGGGTCTGTTTTTATTTTTTAACATATTATAGCTGTGTTGGGTATAATGTTTATTTAAGTAATGGTGAAGTGAAACCACTAAATTTAACTTCTTTGTGGGTAGAACGAAAATTTATTGGAGAACTTATTTCTGCTATGTCTCCTAGAATAAAGGACAGCAGCTACACAAGAAAGGAAATAGTTTATATAATAGCAAAATGGGTGTGTTTAAGCTGGTATAGGTTGCTAGGACTAATTGGGACTAGATGCCCTTGTCCCATGTAAATGCTCTTTGATTCTAATAAGGAGGTAGTGGTTTTTCATGTAAGAGACCTGAAAATTTTTCATCAAAACATTTATTTTTCTGGATGCCAGGTTATTTCACTAATTCTCTAAAACTAAACTTTAAGAAACAGGAAACAATTGTTAGTTTTAAAATGACAGAGAAGAGTAGTTTAAGAAGTACTATAAGCCAGGGCCCCAAAATGTATCTTAGCTAGAATTCCACATTGAAGTTGATTCCTAGAAGCCATAGCTTAAAATGTAGTTCATGTAAGCCAGACTTGTCATTGCAGAAGAGGCAAGTACCTCCCTTTCAGTGGTCAGTAAGCTGAGGAACCATTGTTGGATCACAGAGGCCAGGAGGTAAGCTCGTTTTGGAATAGTTGTAGTTCTGAGGTTGATTCCAGGATGATATCTATTCTACTAGCTGGGTGGAAAAATCCTGAGATAGATGCAGAGTGTGACCCAATCTGTCTTTGACTAAACTGTTAGCAGCCATTGAGGCTGCCAAGTGATCCCAATCAAGTCTGGAAGAACTATAGTTCATCATTGCCCAAATGTGATTTGGAGGAGAGTGGATAATTCCCCCTAGATGCATAAGATCACTTGTGGAAGTAAACAGGAAACATTGTCAACTTTGAAATAATAGAAAGAGCTGGAAGTAGAGTGGGATCAAACTTGTCCCAAGTACAAGTTAGGACTAGAGGTAAGAGGTAAGTCCAAGGAAGGTGAAGTTCAGAAAACAGTTTTAATAAGTTCTTATCTGTCAGGGACGGAGTGTCCCTGTTGTTCCCTAGTCCCTGAGAATTGACCTTATCTGAGTAACAGTCTATTCTTGGAGGAACCATGGAGTGTTCTCAGAAAAACCATAAAATGTTTTGTCAACGCTTCCGCTCCAGCCACGTGTGAAGCCAGGTGTACACCCCCGCCCCACTTCCTCTTAATGCTTCCTTGCTCTGCAAGTATAATTACCCTGCCCTTCTGAAGTAAAGTTAGGCCTTGACAACTGTTTTTGCTTGGCCTCGTTCCTCTCTCTCGCCATTTCTCTTTCAGGCTCGGTCCCCTTTGGACCCTGGTTAATAACTCACCCTGCGGGCCGGGGCACTTATCTCTTTCTACATATCCCCAAACTGAAAGCATCAGGGAAGTGAAATTTCTACTGTATTCTTCAGGTCCTTGAGAATATGTGAATTTGGAAGTGAATATTGAACCATTATTTTATTGATCTACTGATTTCAAATATGGGCAAAAGTCATTTATGATCTGGGAAAAGAGTGCTTCTGAATTCTCATTCATATTAGAGAAAGCTTCTACTCATTCTGAGAAAGTACCTACCATACTAAGAAGATGTCTTTTTTTAAAAGCATAGGTATTAAGTAAAATCTTTTAAGACATCTATGTATGACCTTTAGTTGGGGAACAGTTTAGTAAATAAAATCAAGAAAACAGTGTTATTCAAAAGGCTAATCATCTTGCTAGATTTATTCAGTTTAAATTTATACCCAA
>JADRCD010235931.1:0-27011 GCA_019843815.1 Montemys delectorum
CTTGAAACGAAACAGATGTTGGTTGATTGCTCCCATATGCTTTGAGCCACCACTACACTAGCATATATTGCAGGACACCATTTTGGATTCCTAGATTTGTTGCTGGGATAGTAGTTTCTCTTTGGTATCATGTAGAGTTACTTCCTTCCTAAAATATATTGCCTTTTAGGGGTGAAGGCTTAAGGTAAATGCCAGCTCAACTTATAGGATCAGTTTGTGAAGAGCAAATTTTAGTCCTTACAATAGCCAGGGTTGTTTTAAAGGAGATAAAAAAATAACAAAGCTGAGTAATAAATATCTGTTTTCAAGTATTTAAAAAGCAAAATAATAATAATAATAATAATAATAATAATAATAATAACAACAACAACAACAACAATAATAGGAGGGGAAGGAGAAGAAGAATTGTTTCTCTTTTGCTCCAGTTGTAGAGTACAGCCCTGGAGATATTTTCATTTCAGAAGCACCTAGTATTCATGGCTTTCAGGCTGAAATTGAGGGTCTGGTCTTCACATAGCAATCTTTCTGACTTTGTATATATCTATGCTAGTTAGTCCTAGAGACTAAAGTCTAAGTGTAGCATGTTCTTTATATCTACCTCAGGGATTATCAACTGAGAAAACTGTAGAAGATAACATGCAGTGATATTGAGGATTATAACTTTGCAAAAAACTTGATAGAAGGCTATAGTGAAAGGAACTGGACACCTCTAATTCCCCATGGATGAAATCCAATATAAAAAAAATAGCCCAAAATATTTAAATGGAGAACCAGTCATCTTAAATATTTCCATCAGAGAACATCTTAACTGTTCTTGGTATCTAAAGGCAAAACACTGAATACGAAATTAAAATGACTTCTGTATTCTGCTGGGATTTTATAAAGAATTATGTTTATGAATATGTATCATACTCTGCAGAACCAGAGGGTTCCATGAATCTCAAGTTCAGCAGGAGAAGGCCAAAGTGTTAGAGCTTTCCAAAGAGAAGCCCATACAGGGCAGGTAGATGAGGGTTCAGGTCTCCATCATTAGCTTTGCAATGCCAATGCCAGTGACAATGGTGACAGAAGCTGGCAAAGGCAGGCATCTATGATGGGCAATGGGCAGGGGGCAGAAGACTGGGAGAGGCCCCAGGAGGTGGCAGCTCTGGCAGTAGCAGGGCAGCTGGGTCATGAGCATAACCTGTCAGGCAGGTCTAAACTCCAGTGATGAATACTTCAGGAAAGAATATTCTTCCCCAAAATGTTATAGTTCAGCAAAACAGCCACTTTCAGAGGATTCTGAGTGAAAAACTTATGTACTTTATTCCATGTGGCTAGGACTTTATAAACATTGAGGAGTAGGGTGGGATCCAGGGGTAGATGGTACAATTGGTTCAGTTTGAGGTAGTAGTGATGTTTAATTAGCATGGGGACAGACTTCAGGTGTTTTCCCTACATGACTGATTGTCATGGTCCTCTCAGCAGAGTGTCATGGTTAACTGTTCCAAAACAGGTTTTGGCAGGAAGCTGGCCCCACACCTACCATACTCAATTCTGAGTTTCACAGGGTTTGGACTCAATCAACCTTACCTTCTCTGTCTGGTGGCATGGTTCACTTGCCCCACAAACATGCTCATGTCACATATGATTGTACAGGAAAATAGAGAACAAATTTCCTCACAGTATACAAATTTTGAACAAGATTTTACAGCTTACTCTTATGAACTAAAGGTAAGCTATTTCTGAGAGAGCCATAGATTTGAAACTTTTGCCAGGGCCCTTCATAAAATATGATTTTCTTTCATAAAAATATTTCCATAGGGTGCACTTAACTTTTTTCTCCAACTATTTCCCTGTATTATGATTGTATCAACTGCAGAGTTTTTTGGTATTTTTTTTTTTTTGTAAATTTTCTTTTGTTTTTTTCCCTAAGCTTGAATGCTGTATGTACCAGCAAATGACTTTCAACTTATCATTCAACTCCTCTACCATACTCAGTTTATGGGACATTAGGGTCAAACTCAAAGCTTCAGATATGCTAGTCCATTATTCTGCCATCTGGGCTATATCTTCAGCCCAACCTGTATACTTTCAGATTACTTTTTATTATAAAATTAAAATATGTGTACATCCAACCTTCCCGAATTTTCTAAACCTGTATTCATTTTGAAAGATGAAATTATCAGTGATTGTCACTCTTTTATAAAATTATGGAAGATATTGTAATTCTTTGTAATTTTTGGAAATAAAATCCTATTTCTTATAGTCTCTCTATACCCACAATTATTTGAGTTTCTTTCTTAAATATGATTACAGGTTCTAGGGAATTTTTATTCCATCCAATCTCTTTCTTTAGTTTAGAAATTAAGAATTCTAAAAGTATCAATATTATAAAATATTTCCTCAGTCCTATAATAAAGATATATCTGCCATCATTCTCTGTATGATGAACTCATGGGTTCACATGCACATAGGAACTCTCCATCTATAATGAGTCATAAACAGAACCAAAATGCTTCATTTTAACACAGATACTTCTTAGCATTCTCATTGATTGTGAGGGATTGGATGGGTTTGAATAGAAGGGCCTCTATAAGCTCATAGATTTGAATGTTTGGTCAATAAAGAGGAGCACTCTTAGGAGGTATAGGTTTGTTAGAATAGGTGTGCATTGTAGGAGGTAGTGTGACATTGTGGGTGAGCTTTGAGATTTCAAAAGCCCAAGGAAGGTCCAGAGGCTTTTCTCTTCTTTCTGCCTTCAGATTCAAAGGTAGACCTTCCAGCTCCTCTCCAGCACTACTTCTTTATGTCTGCATGTATGCTGCCATGCTTCCTGCTATGCTAACAATGGACTAACACTCTGAAACTTTCCAAGAAGAACTTTCCTTTGTAAGAGTTGCCTAGTCATGGTGACAATAGAACAATTATTAAGGCAGGCTGGTAGGTCTACCTGTTAATCATTATATTGTTTAATCATCAGATTTCTCTGAGAGAGGCTCAACTGCTCTAACAATAGGTATTCAAGGTTCTTCACAATTTTAATGAGTCTCTGCCACTGAGGCTGTAGATGCCAGTAGAGGTTGCGGGATATGACTTAGTACATGTTCTTGCAGGAGAAACTTCATAGGAAAGAAGCTAGACCTGACTACCAGTTCAAAATGCTAAAGCAAGAGAGCACTATGCCAGCAACTGAACAGTGTCTGGGAATTCATCAGTCCACATAAAATTTACATGAGACTTCTCTTATTTGAGGAAAAGCAAAACAATTTCCAATTATTCATTTCCCCCTAACTTGTACGAAACTTTTTTGTTTGTTTCTGTTTTGAATATGTGTGGTAGTAAAGGAAAAGAAGCAATTTTTACATCCAAATGAGATGCAAAATCCAGCCAAATATCTGTAACATCTACATGAATGCTTATTAAAATTTATACTTACCATAGAAACTATACACATGACAACTTAAAAATAAATTGAATTCAAATGTGCACTCTTTCTTTCAAGTAAGATTGTATGCAATTTTATAAAGTTTCTCCCTCCCTGACCCTGTATCAAAGAGCAGCCCAAACCATTTGTGAACTATCCCAGAAGTGTAAATGGAGCCAGCTTCTCAGTGCTTCTCTCAGAACAGAGACCAACATTTATAATTAAATTATGGATTATGATAACTTTATTACCCGTCAACTTGGCATTAAACAGTGCGAATCACAGCATGGGGGTCTCTGTCAGCTTGCACTCCAGGGATGAGTATTCAGATGAGACCATTAGAGCTGAAAATGAAAGCTGGCTTCCAGATCTCTGCCAAGGAGATAATGTCCTTCTGCTTTGTTTAAATGAGACAAGAAGACCCAGCACAGGAAAATATGTTCTCACAGGGCATATATATGTATATATTATATGTGCGTGTGTTTAAAAAACATTTTCTAACTTACTTAAAGAATGTTAAGAAAATATAAAATGGCTTAATAGCTAAATGTGAAATGTTTTAGATTACTACACTTAGCTAAGGTAAACGTTTTCCTCAAAGAAGAGGCCAATACACAAGATATATGAGGATATCTCTCCCCTGGTCTTGTCACTAAAACATGTTTAAAATACCAAAAAGAATATAATCTCAACAAACATTTATCTCACAGCCAAATACTTGCTTATATTCTTCTATTATATTAAAGTTTAGAATAAATTTTTAAGTGTCTTCTACCCTCAACCCCAATGTGTTAAATGCATACATAGCATCTTCACTGTTATTGACAGGAGGTAGTAGAGCCTTTAAGAGTTAAGGCATGGTGGGAGTTCTTTAATACATTTTAGGAAAGACCTCAGCCCTTGCAGAATATAATGGGACCCTAGCAACTTCATATCTCATTGATTTTTACTTCCTACTCAAGAGCTGAGAATTATCTGTTTGTAGACACTCAGCCTTATACACTGCTTTGCTCAAGCTCAAATGCAGTAAGCCTAACCAACTATTAGCTGAACTCTCCCAAACTGAGATGCAAAAACAAATCTTTTATTTATTCACAGGAAGACTCTTGATGAAAATTTTTGCTTTGATGAAAATCTTACCAACATCAATCTGCTTGCAAACTTTATATACAATTATATAGTTGTACAGTTGCCTATATACTTATTGTTCCATTGATAGTTATGGTTGTATATAAAGGTAGCTATATGGCTTCTAATTTACTTAGTTTTTTTTTTCTATTGAATTTAGTGATTTCAGCAATTTTAATGATAGAAAGTAGAAGACAGGATATTTAGACTAGAAACACACACTATTAAATAGATGTTGAAGTCTCCTCACATTTATCTATATGACACTGACTTTGCAATGTTTCTTTGCTAATTTTTAAATTTTTGACCAATTTGAAACACTCAGGTGTAGAACAATAATGCAGAGATGATTATAAAATTATATCCTATTTTTGATGTTGATCTTTTGTATATTTGTTGCCAAATAATGACATGTACATTTTGTTTATCCATCTGCAAAAGTGAATGAGATACTTTTTTTTTTAAAGATAAGATTTAATCAAAGCATTTGTGTGACTTTTCACAGGAAGAGCAACAAAAGCTTTCATTTATCACAGGTGAGAGTAAGAGATGATAATCGGGATAGGGCTCAGCGTAGCAACATATGTGCGTGCGTGGCAAAAAGGTACAGGGAAATGATTAGCATGAAGAAACGATGGGCACTAATGAATGTAATAAAACATTCATTTTATCAGTAGATGCCTGAAATAACGGTCCAGCTGTCGCTCACCTGAAACACTGGACAAGCTGTAGTGGCAGAGTGTAAGTAATAGTCCCATTTCTCCATCCCTTGACCTATTTCATTCATCTGTTTCAGATCCTGCGTACCTCTCCAAGATAATTAAGACATCGTAATATCATCAGTGTGACTGACCCCACAAAAGGAAGTTGTAGAAGGTCAAGTGAGAATTAGAACTTTCTAAGATTTATTATAAGGAAGGACCATCTGCATGCAAATTGCCAACTCTCCAGCACTTCTGCTGATATGCTTTGCCACACAGCAAGAAACCAAAGAGCTCTAATAGCCAATTGATATTAATAATTAATTCAAACATTGCTCTATGCCTGGCCTTTATCCTGTGATTGGCAGGTGAGCCTGCAGTTTATTGAAATGTACCACTGACAATTAGAAAATGTCACTCCGGTGCACATTCACTGCCCACACACCCCGTTAATAAAATTCTTTTAATACCTCTAGTACCTGACGTCTACGTAAATTATGCAAAACCTCACGTCTTATTTTTAAAGAAGAGAGGAGCCATAATGTATCTAGAGCTATTCAACTCCTTTTAACTGCAAACACCTAAGCCATTAATGTGAGTTCGAAAGTGGAAGTAGGAAAGGAAAGCCTACATCCATTTCTAGAGTAAAATCATTAAGATTTAAAGAGCTTGGAACAGGAGAGATGCACAGTGCATTCACTTTATTCTTAGGAACACAAGTTTTAAAATTACTTCAAGTAAAGTGGTTTTGCTCACATTAGACTTTCTCTAGACCTGATGAGACTTGTATTCAAAAAGAAGAAAATCTCCAACAAGTAAAATGGTCATAATAAAAATAAATAAAATATAGTTATTTCTCTATGTATAAGAATATAACAATATATTTTTAAAACTAAGTTATATATGTTTTCATTAATTTAGTGTGTGTGTGTGTGTGTGTGTGTGTGTGTGTGTGTGTGTGTGTGTGTGCTTATATATCTGCTACTGTATGCCTGTGGAAGTCAGAGAATAGATAACAGGAGTCAGTTCTCTCCTTTCCCTAGTGAGTTCCTAGGATTAAACTAAGTCGTGTCATAAAGCACCTATAAATAGCTGAGGTGCTTTTTCTCCAATGTTTAATATTTACATTAAGAATAATGAACTGCTTTATACAGGTAAGGCAGTGTGCTGTTGCATTTAATCAAACAGAGAACATATCAAATTTTTATCTATCTGTTACTGATGAGAATACTCATTTAGATTAAAGAATTTACACATGTTATAAAATAACCACCCATTCCATAGTTGTCAAAGGACACTTTTTCTTATTATTGCTTATCTGTATTCATTTACTCTGTGGGGGTTATCATGATCCTTCACACAATACTACATTAAAAAAGAAATGTTAAAGAAACATCAAATATGAAAGATATGTCATTTGACAATAATACAATGAGGCCATGCATATTTCATGAGTTTACATGATTTAAATTGCAACTTTACTCAAATATACTTCATCTATTCTCTAATCTTATACAGCTGTGGCTAGTGTTTTAGATTGTATAACAGAAGTTAGATAGTCATTTGTATTGTTATACACTAAAACTATAAAAAGAACAAATCACTTATGGATGTCAAAGGATACAAATTTGAGCAAAAATGTATTCACTATTTGGACTCAATCTGTCTGTAATTTACTTAACGCAGGGTGTTGCAGTTGTCCTTCGGGTGTCAGATGTCCTAGGCCAGTTCATTTTGATGAAGGTGAGTTACTCTACATCATCTGGACAGAGCCTGTGCTATTCTTAGTTGCTATAACCAGCTGCATTACTGAGAGAAGGCTCTGTCCTTACACATTATAGATGGATAGCTTCAGATAAGAAAAAGCTATCTTGTTGAATGGTGGCCAGAATTTTGATGTTTCTGTCTCACAGGTGATAGGGTTATCATTCACATCTCCAGGTGATTTGAGAAGATGGCTGTCTGCCGCAATAGATAAAGACTCATTGGACTGTTACAGAGAAAAAGAAATTCAAGGGAGGCTTGGGAATTCGTTATTAGGAAGCAAGAATCATGGCTCTGAGGCAAAGAAGATAAAGGGAAAGAAAATGTGTGAAAAGCTGACTGGCTTTTCTTTATGACAGCGTATTCTGTTCTGTTGGCTTATTTAAAATAGCTTAGAAGATTAGTGCTGTATCAACCTACTTGGTGTTTTTCTTTAATCAAGCAACATGGTGATATTTTTGGAGTAAGCCAGAACAATTCAAATGGCAACATAAGCTGTAATTATATAATATTGATAATCTGCTTTACAGTGGACTGGAGGATATCACAAATGTGGGGGTTGGTTTTATGCTGAGATAATTCTTTCTTCTTTCAATTTATTTTTATTTGGCAGAATTATTTAAAATAAAATAATGACCTCTGTGGATTTTTAAATTTTATGGGTTACATAGGTAATTATGTACTTCATTTCTTTACTAAGTGCATCCTAAAATGTTCAGAGTAGAGTTCAGTAAAAGAAAATGGAATGTTCAAGCTATGTTAAGATTTGTAATGACAACAAAATGCTCAGAAATGTAATTGAGTGAAAGTTTATAAAGTTTGAATCAGCATGATTTGTCTAGGGATACTTAATAACTAAATATATTTAATGTTTCCTTTACTCAATCTATTCCTCTTTTACATAAAATAAATATATAAATCACGAGGAAGCACAGGCATGACTCATGTAATGAATACATTCTACTTAGACTGCCTGAAGTATCACCTCTTTTTAGGTTTCTACTTATTTACTATTTTTAAAGAATTTGCAGTAGTTTCATTCTTTAAATCCCTACTACAATGCAACAGGGAGACAGTTTTAGTGTTGATTTTTGAAAGAGATGGACTTTGACTGCAATGAATTGTTAATGTAAGAAATAATAAACAACTACAAAAAATTTTGGTTTTTATTTAATTTTTTAAAAATTTGTCTTAAGTCTATTTAAATTCCACATCTTAATAAGCCATCTGTCCTTCCCCAGTGTTCTTGGTCTCCATTTAAACAAACCTAAATATATGTAGTTATATGCCCAGTCATGACATATGAAAGAATATATAAATGGGGCCAGATTGTTACAAAACTGAGTTTTGAGGGAAATTTTGAACAGTGGCCATATGGAAATGGTCATCTGAACAATCCTATCTCTGAAAAGTTTTCTCTTAAAATTATATTTTGTCTTGAATTAACTTATGTGCTGGTGTTAATGCTTCCTACCCCATGTGTGGAGGACAGAGAACAACTTTCAGAAATCTGCCTTACATATTCCACCATGTGGAGGCAAAGGTTGCTTGTGCTTCTGCTGCTCTTCATAGTCCAGTCTAACTGTCCTCAGAGCTTCTGACAATATTCCTGTCTCTGTCTCCCATCACCTCCTAGGAAGACTAGGATTATAGGTATATACCATTGTACCCAGATTTTTATATTGATTTAAAAGATTTTTATCTGTCTGTCTATTTATCTATCCATTCATTCATTCATTCATTCATTCATTCACGGTAGCATACGGCCTATAGAGGTAGCTAAGTAATTATTAACAATACAGATTACTTAGTTATCATTTACTATATGACAGTCTGAAAGGTCTTTAGATAAGACCTCTAAGCCTATTACACTGACTCAAGCTAGTATTCCCAGAACTCATTTGGGTGTAGCCAGGGATGTCACAACCTCAAAGTCAGCCTGGTGTGCACATTGACTTCATGGACCAATAACATCGAAAACTATTAAAAAGGTAAAACCAAAATAATTCAACAACTATTCCAAGTTTTTACATTTTTGGAAAAAGTTACTTAACTTTGAAAAGAAGATTAAAAACTATTGCTTCTAATATGACATATCTCAAGAATTTACTTATTTGTTCCAAACTGGTGTTAATATTGGGGGATACTATTAAATATTTGAGGACTAGTGAGAAGCAGCTAAGTCCTAAATAGTGGCTTTTAAATGTTATACACTCTCACTGCTTGTGTCCAGCTCTCTCCTTCCTTGTTCACTGTGAGGTACAGTACCCTGAACCAAGCTACTTTCCTTTATAGAAAGAGGCCACTCCTGTCAACAAGCTTTCCATACCACAAAGGACTACAGTCTCTGAAACCATTAACAGAAATAAATTGTACATCTCTTAACTTGTTTAGTCAAATTTTTGGCACAGTGATAAGAACAGAGAGTTCATATATTTTATATATACAATTTATGATTTGTAACTGAAATCTTTGAGCAACTCACATAACTATGCTTAGGAGCATTATTTTTTAAAAATAAATCTGTAGTTTTGTTGGTGTGTGTTTTTCTATAAGAATTGATACACATTCCTTAGAGAAAATATGAATAGTGTTCATTATTTCTACTAAAAAAGTAAAGCATAGATTTAGCCTCTGCTTCATTTCTCATCACTTGGAGTTACTGTTTTAGAAGCTGACATTATGTAAGATATATCCGAAGAGCAAGAGATCATATTCATCACTATTTTAAAAATATGGACAATACTTAAAATGACTGCATAATATTTGCTTGCCGGCTTTAGATCGATTTACATTTGTTCAATTGGATTACTTTCAAATTATCCTCACTTAAGTTCCCCAATCAAATGAAAATTTATGTGGGCTCTTGAATAACATTTTTTAAAAGAAAATAAGCATGAAATCGTTGTTATTCAAACATCATTCTTTGATCCTGTTTCCAAAAATGTCTACTATAAGCAATACTCTTAGACTTGTTTGATTATGAGCCTAGCCTTCAAAGGCTGAACCGTCTTGTAATGCAGTGTTCTAACAAGATATCCCGAGGAGGTCTGCTGTTTGCTGAAAGGAAAAGTAGATCTGGGGTAGAGGGTTACTAGGGAGGCAGAGGGACTGGGAAGCATGGAGGGAAGGGAAAAAGAGAAAAAGACCTTTGTGAGAATGTTAATATTACATTGATATTCATTATCACTAAGACAAAATGATTTAACTTTTTAAAGGAAAAGAGAAAGAGGGAGAAGCAGAGGGAGAGAGAGAGAAAGAGAGAGAGACATTTCTTGTGGGCTCTTGCTTTGAGAATTTATTGCGTGTTCAGTTAGATGCCCTAAGTCAAAACAGTGGCAAGAGCAACCTTGTGGCCGGGTGAGCTTTGTGAAGAATCCCAGAAAGCCAAATGAGACAGGAAGGACTCAGGGAAAAAACATCTTTCAAGAGCATACCTACAGACTGCTACTTCCTCTAAGCCCCAGTTCTTAATGTCCACACCACTCCATCACTTCATCTTGTATTGGCTCATCTAAAAGATCTGAAAGAAACAAAGCTTGGCTCGTGATGTCAGAGGTAATTCACTTGTCCCAGGGTATAAAGCATGGCAGTTGTTGCAGCAAGTTTGGTACTGTCAAAATTGATACTGATGAAATATGATGAAGATGATTCCTTTCCTTGTGGCATACCAGAACACACAGAAGAGAAAATCCTAATCAAAGTGTATATAATCTTGGGTCCTTCCTAAGTGGCTTACTTCCAACAGCCAGTCCTCACTTTGTAAAATATTCACAACCCTCACAATGACACATATTTGAAACTCAGGTTTCAAAGCATGAGTGAGCAGGTTGCATTTCTGATTTAATTCATGGAAAGGACAACTTTCAGTGATTCATGGTAATGTGAAGCATTTAACATATCATAATAATTATAACAATATTAAATAGTATTTAATTATTAAAATTATTCTTTGTTGAAATTCCTAAGGGGAAATCACAGAGCCCCCTCAAAAAAAAATATGGTGTTAGAGCTAGGGAAAAAGATCACTGTGAACCTAGTATTTCTTTTTCCCTGTCATAGGATCTAAGATCAGTATCTGACACCTATATCTGCTGGTTCAAAAACATCTCTATTTAAAATACCAGGGTGAACTGAGGTCGCAGGTCTCTACAGGCATTTATGCTTATCATGTACACACACACACACACACACACACACACACACACACTAACATGATTAAATAACAATGAAGTGAATCTGTTATAATATCATACTATTTTTATACTTACATTATACATTATTGGATAAATTTCAATTTATTTTACAATCATGGCATTAAGGTATATGGTCCTGTGAACTATTTATTTTATGATGATATATACCATTAACAAACATAAAATTTTTCACAAAAACTTAAACACAAGACTATTCAAGTGCTTGCTTTGGCAGCACATATCAAAAAAAAAAAAAAAAAAAAAAAAAAAAAAAAAAAAAAAGGAACAATATAGAGAAGATTAGCCTTAGCATGACCCCTGAGCAAGGATGACACACAAATTCGTGAAATGTTCCAAAAAAAAAAAAAAAAGAGAAAATTCAAAGCTTACAGAAACTTCATTTTGTTTCTTAGATGAAAACACCACATAGTTTTTAGATACACAGAGCTCAGTGACACAAACCCTGAATTAATAAAAATATATAACAAATGCAGCATAATTTAACTTATATACAAACATATATTTATATATGTGTGCATTTTAAGCTCTCTAGTATGAGAAGCAACATTAGAGATTATAGTAGCTTGAGATTTATGTCGGATATTCATAAAATGTATGCTACAATTTATTCAGGAATTTTGGAATAGCTACAGTGTAAAACAAACTGTACACTAAATCCTGTTTGCTGAGCAACTCTTTGTTTTTTATATTTTAACCATAATATATTATATAAAGTACTAAATATGTGCTTAAAGTTATTTAGCTGAAAGTGTTGATTGTTAAAATTAAACTAACAATCTTATTTAGATATTTTGATTTTAAACTAAGTGATATCAACATTACTCAATGTATTTAGACATATACCTGACTAACACTTTTCTGAAATATCAAGAAAACATTGTTTTATTATTTTGAATTTTTCTGTAGCTTTTTCTATCATTATATTATATATTTTATTTTCTGAATATATGAATCCAACTGTTGTGCACTTATTTTATCCTGTAGTTTGGTTCCTCACATAAGGAAAGGAATTAATGGAGTTCTGCCTAGATAAATGGGATTCATAATAATAGCACTATTCAGAACTGTTGAATGCTAATTATCCACTTCACAGATAATTAGTAATTGAAAAGAAAGAACACAAGAAAGAGCAGAAAATTTGATTTTATAAAAGATTAGACAAAATTATTAGGTTGGAACCAATAATTCAGGAAGTAGACCATTGAATTTTATTTTTAATCTATATAATACCCTGTTCATTATTAGTAAAGAATTTTAAATATCATTAGAATTTTTTTCCTATATTGAACATAGCAGAAGGGATATCTAAAATATTGTTTTTACTAATTTTACTTTCAACTACATTTTATCACAAATGTGCTAATGCATTTGCAATTTGAAATAAAACAATCTTAATGTATTAGCATCAAATACTTAACTTTACGCGATTTGTTTATGATTGTTTTAAACATATTGACATTAAATGCTATATCCTCTGCTAAAAAAACCTGAGCTTCATAGGTATTTTATTAGGAATAAGAACATTTTAAGCATGTTTTGACAAAATCATGCACATTTTGAGCATATTTGGAAAGCCTGGTAAGAATGTGTGTGTGTGTGTGTGTGTGTGTGTGTGTGTGTGTGTGTGTGTGTGTGTGTATGTGTGTGTGTGTCTTCCAACAAAGGTCTGTTGGAGGATACATATTCTGTGCTGTGTCCTAAGCATTGGAGAAGCTGGTGAAAACTGTTGGAAATTAGTAAACCTTAAGCAAAGATTTCCCTTTGAATAAAATCTACCTCCATAAAGCTTCACCAACACAACCAGACGATTCACAGTGAGAACAATGCTAACATGAATGAAGATATCAAAGGGGATGAGGAAAGTCCATGAGACTTGAACCCTACACAGAGAACTACAGGCAATGGAGTAAAGCCGGACGTGGGAGAGGTTACCTTCTACAGGGAAGAACACCGAATGTTTGTCCAATGCTGAATGGTCAGCACCAAAAACATACATACAAGTAACAATACACAGACTGAACAGGTCCTATTCAGAAATACATATGTTTGTGTTTTTACATGCAATAAAAATTAGTTAAAGGGGAGTCAATGACGTTGAGGGAGAGTGGGAGGCATTTATGGAAAGGTTTGCAGGACAGGAACAGGAAGAGTGAAATGTGATTATATTATTATCTCAAAAATAAAATAAAAAATATGATTTTTACAGCATATCAAAGGAGGAAATTTCCAAGAAATGGGCGATTTTGCTGTGTATTATGCTTTGAATCTGAAGCACCGACTTTGGGATCTTGTTTTGAGTGACCCCTCCCACACTTGTGACGTTATTTTGAGACCGAGCAGAGTTTTCGTAGGTGGAACAGCTGGCAAGGTTATGTCAGTGTGGGTGCCCTGGAAAGTGAACCTGAGGTTCTACTCTAGCTGTTCCTAGCTCTGTGCCACAGAAACAGCTGCTGTGTCAAGCCTTCCCCACTACAGACAGAGCAGCTAGAATAACATTTTCCTCTCTAAACCTGTTTTCCTCTAGGGTTCGGTGACAGAGACATCACAGGAACTTATAAATTGTCTTGTGTCCTACACATCATATGAATCTCCAAGCAAATCCACCAATTTAGAATGCTTTATGTTTGTTCTAAATGTCCTGTAACATAGGACAGACACTGTCATGGCATTAAATCAAAGTTCTCATAGTAAAAAATCATGCATAAAAATTAATATCAAGCTGTCTGAACATTGATGCTAAACTATAGGCATCACGTAAATCATCTATATTTAAGTAGTTACTGTGACTTAGTTTTCAGATTTACTGTCTACATATAATAACAGATTGCTAATATCCTTAAAGTGTTGAAATAAAATCTTTAATACGTTAAATATGAGTATTTCTTCATATAAGGTACCAACATAGGTACTTCTGTCATTAAGAAAATATCCAAGGTTTCTTGCAAGTTTTGGGAGAAGTGAAATCATACTCCATATACAAGCCAGATGTAAGGAGCAATATTAAAATATCCCCAAAGTAGCAGTAACATGTCCTATCCCTATACAAATGCCTTATCCAGAATAAACACCAATGAGAATTTGGTTTCCCTTTTGAAAGCCATGTGAGTTTGTGAAGTGACACTAAACAAAACTGATGGCTCTCTAATAAATAGGCTACAAGAATGAACTATCAGATATGAGCATTATAAACCTTACCTCAACCTGGAGGTAGAGTGAGAGAAATGGATGGCTAGCTCCTAATTCATGAAGTGACAGTGATGAATGAAATGGGTGCTTTCTACTGCTGTAGCTGTGGGTTAGCTTCTGGGTATATTTTCCTGTAAGAAACCCTGGCAAAACTTTCCTATTGGTAAGAAAATAAAATGATTTCTCTACAGTATTGTCTGTATGTTGTCCCTGAAGGACATTGCCCACTTTGTACATTTTTGTGGTAGGGAACCCCTTTTTTTTTAAATCAGCTTCAAAAGAATCCAAATCTCCATGAGACCTGTGCTGGGTATTCTGGAAACACTGTTTAGTCTTTTGAAGTTTAATTCTGAGCGTTGTGCTGGCAGATGTAATGGTATCCAGTCCAGTAGTGGTCATATCTGCTTGTAATCTTTAGAAGGGAAGCAATTACAACACAGAACTGAATTTAAAGTGGAACAAGAAACTACAGATAATTACTTAATGCCTTATTAATTTTCATTCACAACTTTTACTCCAATTTGATAAAAAAAAAAGTTTCCTTAAAAAGTACATAATTAAAATTACTCCTGAGAAGTTTTGTTCTTTGTATAGCTCACCTTCTTTTCCTCTACTTATGGTAGATTTTGAGCCTAGTTCTCTTAACCATGAGTCAATGTGTCCCCAGCATCTTTCATCTCCAGAGCACCCTGCTTGTTTTGAGGTCCTCCATTGAAGAGGGAGAATTTCAGAACAGCAGAATAACACTTAAGTTTTGTGAATTCTCTTCATTTTTTTCTAAATTGAGAGAACCATTCCTATCATGAAAACATATTATGAATATTAAAATTGTAGACTAAAATTGAACTATTTCTCTAACAGAAACTGTTATTAGGCTAATAATTCATAACCCTTTTTCTCACTAACTTTCTCTTCTGTGAATGTAATCCATGTTGAGTGTTCATTACAATACAGAGAGTTGTAAGAGGAATGATATTCATTTCAATTTTAAACATTTTGTGTGAAGGTGTTAGGTATGACCTGCTAGCCAAGGTACCTACTAACCACCATATGCGTGTCCACACCTGCACAACGAATACTCATATTAAAGAACTCACAAACACAGAAAACGAAAATCAAAGACAAACAGGGTGGGAGTGAGATGATCCCTTCAACGGCTGGTCAGCCAGCAGCAGCTGCTTCTCAGGGTAGATAGCCTATAGGAAAAGCATTGCTCATGATTGTAAGCACCTGTGGTTGATAGACAACACTTGGGGTCAGCACAAAACCTTCAAACCTTTCTCTTCAGTGTCTTTGGCGATGAGGACACCAAACAAGTCACGTATACTTTCTGGTGATCCATACCAGTAAAGGAGGTGTGGGAAGCTCCTGCTTCCTGAGAGCCAGAGTGTCCTAGTCTGCTGAACCATCATTGAACACAGGCAATTCTAAACAATGGAAGGAGAATCACTTGGGTACCTTGTTCAATAAGTACAGAGAAAGTTTTCAGCATCGATGTATGTATAAATCATAAAATATGTGTTTACTTTTAAAAATTATGAAAGTGCAATTTCATACCAATATTATCAAATACATGTATATAAAATATTCAGATGAATGTTTGGGGTAATGGAAATAATATAAAGCATTAGACCCATTTGTCAACACTCTTCCCCAAACTTGACCTCAAAGGATATTGTCACTTGCCTTACTTATTTGTAATTACTCATTAACTTGATTCCATTTCTAAAATGTATTCTTAATGTCATCTGTAATCCTGTATTACTTGTTTCAGTCCTGTAGTACACACCTTAACAGAGGCTTGTTTCCCACTTGCTGTTTATTTTGTGCTTCCTGTATTGGGATGAACTGTCTTCAGCCATGCAACTGTTCCTCTGGCCTCGCCTTCCCTCACTGTTGACCTGTCCTCCCTGCCATTGTGGACTCTATATCTCTCTACGTATAAACCAAAATAAACTTCTCCCCTGAGTAGGTTTTTTATTTTTATTATTTATTTATTTATTTATTTATTTATTTATTTATTTATTTATGTATTTATTTATTTTTGGTTAGGGTACTTTATCACAGAAAGAGCAAATGAACTAGAAAAACTGTAAACCACAAATATCACATATCAAAGAAAGTGATTGGTCCAGCCCTTCCCTATTATTGTGAAAATTGTAGAAATAAGTAACACTCAGTGTAATTTTATATTGCCAATTTAAATTATAAATTGCATGCATGCAGTCACATTTACAGATACAAAAGATCTCGGGACAAATTAAAGTACCCATATACCATCTACCCTGTGAAGAAAATGAGAAGTTTGTCAGAATAAGTGATAGTCTTCCTCAACAAAATAACATCCTAAGCGTTCTGTCTGCATTTTTAGAACTCTGAGCAAGAACAGGTACTGTGTCAGTGTTCTTATTTTCAGTAAAATAAAAGCAGAATTGTAGAATTTATTTTTATTTCTTAACAAGTAAATAATGGGAGATACGGTTATTTTCAGTGTGTTGAGCAGTGATTAATATGTTCTTTATATATCTTCCAATTATCTTTGAAAAGTCACTGTCCCTTCTCCAACCGTATTTGAAACATGTTTAAAATTAACTACAAATATAAACTAAATCACCTGTGTGATGTTCATTGCTTGCATATATTGATTTGTGTATTAGCAGGAAAACAGAAAAAGCTCTGCTCAGTTGACTAATTCTATAAATAAAAATATTACTCCTCATTTTTTACTGTGATCTGTTTTTCTGTGCACCGATCATAAAATACTAGCTAGGACTGAGTTGTGAAATGTGATCATTCTTGTTAGCTTTTTGTATGAGAACATATTTTCTCATTGTTAAAAGAAGTTTGAGATAAAATGCTGTTTACATTATTCAGTGTGGAGCCTACTTTTAAGCCTCTGGCTCTTAAATATTTTTTGTGACTTTTCTTGCCTTGTGACAGTAGTAGCAGATATTTCATTCATCATGCAGTGTAACTGGCATTCTGCCACAATTACCAAAAACAGCAGCAATTGCTAGCTCTAGGGAACTGCAGGATGAAGTAAAAGCTTTCTTGAACACCATGTAATTAACAAGCATGTTTACAGGAGGAAAAAAGTAGTACATCAAACTTTCCTTTTTAAGCACCAGTGGTTATATTTTTAAGTAACTCTGAATTTTAATATTTTAACAGTGGTCTAAGGAGTCTATTGCAAATGTATCCTTGTACCCTGTGAAATTGTCAGCAGTGTTCATTAACCACTATAACAAACTCCAAAAACACACAGTGATATAATAGAAAGACAATGGCTTATTCAAAAAGTGCATTGGCAGATAGGTGATGAATAAAAATGAATAAAGTATTAATAGGTTAATTTAAAGCCTGAAGTCATTTGTGGAAGAATTTCTTGGTAACAAGATTGATGTTTTTAAATGTAAGTTTACATTAATGCCTAAGAAATGATCATAATAAGTGTTCAATCAGGAGGAGAATTCAAGACAAGTTGCTTAGATCTCTACTTCATGAACAATTCCTTTGTTTTCTGAAAAGACAACTTTCTTGGTAGTTCCGATTGTTCTTTGAGGTGGACCAAGTATAATTAGAGTCAGTAAAGAAACAGTGTTCAAAATTTAAGGGACGTAAACTGCTAAGTACAAAAAAAGTTTTAGTTTTGAATAGCTTCAATTTTGTACAAATTAAAAATTTACAGAAGCTTGAAAGTATTTATGGAAATTTCAAAGTATTTGAAACTGTGCTTTAATTAAATATGAGTTATCTCTTTTAAAAAGCTTCTATCTTTGAATATTTGGAAATATTTTACAGAACCTACAATAATAGCGAAGATTTTATAATTGCACATAAAATTATGATGTTTTTTCATTTGCTTAAAATATGTCTACATAGTAGACATTCCTAATTTATTTGACCAGTTGATCAATAGGTATAAATAGATATGTTATTATATCAGAGAATCACTACATATATAAACACAAACTGTATTCAGCAATGAAGTTCTACATTTGTTAAATATTTCTGTGTGTCATCTAAAATTCATAGTCACATTCTACTTCATTTGTTAGTGAGAAGCTCTTTTGGAATCAGAATATTTTAAGGAACGAAGAGTCATAGAGAAAGTTAAACACAAAATTATGAATCTACTACAAAGATTATATGAACACTGTCCATTATTCTTGCTGGAAAAAACATCATTGTGAAGAGAACATAACTTTTTCATAAATTAAACTGTCAATTGACAGTTTATCTCAAATCATCTACTGAACGTTCTTATCTCTTAAAAATGCTATTAAGGGAATATTTCACATTACTTTCCTTGTTTACATACTTTGTTTGATGATTTTTAAGTTACTCATAAACTGATTAAGTCCAGTCGGGAGTGGGAGTGACGGCTCGGAACCTTGATCCCAGCACTAAAAGATGGAGGCTGATAATCTCTGTAAGTTGGAAGTCAGGCAAGTCTATGTAGTAAGTGCTAGGGCACCAGAACTACATAGTGAGACCTTGTCAACAATAAAAACAACGCCAAGGTCCATTCTACACTGAAACTTCCTCGTGTAATAATTTCACTAAAAACAAATACAAAATTTCAATCCCCTTCTTTTTTCATAGCTTCTCTTTGTCTGTACTTGGTGTTGTCTGTCTATGTTGCCTGTTTGTTTTATGTGTCTGATCTGACTTTCTCTCTATTGTGTCTATTCCTAACAAAGGATTTTGCTTTGTGTTTTTTGAATAGCAATAAAAATATAGTATCAGAAATGAAGAAAGAAGTGACTATAATAATCAAATGGTTACCACAACACACACACAGGCAGAGGGACAAGTAACCACATTCACACTATTTGGGTCTAAGGACATGGGAAAAAGTACAGAACTTAAAATTAAAGTTATATATTTGACTTAAGATGTAAACGCTGATTGCATGGGGAATTAAAGGCAAATAATTTTGGTGACAGCATTTTCTTAGAGGTACTTTAAACTTGAACAGGCTGTGTATATAGTAAGAGAGAAGGATAAGTATGTAGCCTTAATTGATCTCATAGCATGTTACCAATTTGTATGCAAGGCTTGGTAAAAGTCTGTCTCTTTGAAGGCAAGAGATGTTTTCTTAAAATATATCACCACAACCGCTCTTCTTCCATCCATGTTCTGCTCTCTATGTTTGTTCCTATGTAGAGAATTTACATTTAGATACGGAAAAGTTAATGTGTCAGCACATGTAAGATGTGTGGGTATTTGAGGTGTATGTTCATCTGTGTTCATTGGTGTGGGGCTCAGAGGAATACCCTAGGTGTGATCTCTTGTTATTTGACACAGGATCTCTAAATTGCCTGAAGCTTGAACACTCAACTACATTAGGTGGCCAGTGAGTTCCAAGGGCCTGCTGCCTCTGCCTGCTCAATCCTGTGATGACAAATGCTTCAAATATGTTCAGCTTTTTAAATTAAAATTACCAATTTTATCTTTTATTTGTGAGATTATAATATAATCCCATCATTTCCTCCTTTTCTTCCTTCCCTCCAAACTCTCCTATATATCCATTGTTTCTCTTTAAAATTCATGGCTACCTTTTTCATTGTGTTTCCATGTGTTGCCAAACATTCCTAAGTAGTAGCAGCTCAATGGTATAATGTTACCTGATACTTTAGGGGTTGACCTTTTGGTAATTGATAACCAATTGTGGTGCTCTTTCCTGGGGAAGAGTATTTCTCCTACTCTCACTATTCCTCAATTGTCTGAAGTCCCTTGTGTAGTGGTGAGGACTCAGGGATTTGCATATCTACATTGACAAGGCTATCATTGTCGTACTTATTAATCTCATGTTTAAGCAGTCAGTGTTGCAGAGACTTCAATGGGTGTAGCCCCTGACCTAATCGAGAAACACAGTCTCAGAGAACACTCGTCGATATTCTGGCTTTTTCAATCTGCCTGTCCCATGCTCTATGATGTTCCTCAAAGCCTTCCATTGCTGGAATTTTCTAACAGATGCATCCACTGAGACTAAGCTCACCAAATTTACATTTTTGATTGGCTGTGGTTTTCTTTAATGCTCTCCATTTGTTGCAAAGAGATCTTCCCTGGATGTAGGATGTGGCCAATACTTGCCTATGAGTCTGAGGACAAATATTTAGAGTATAGATAGGGATTATAATGGTTTAGTAAAATGGTAGTTGTGGCTTCTTTGTCAAGATTCACAATTCATTAGCCCTGAATAGTTGGGTTGGTTGTCAGTACCAGGCATGATTTCTCTTTGGTTGAGTGAGTCTTGAGTCCAATAAAGTATCTTTTGGTTTTGGCCAAGGTAAATGTGCTTCTCTGTATACTTACAGTGGTCATGACAGGCTATTTGTTGTGGTTCCCAGACATCATAGCAGGGTAGAACTGGGGATTGCTTCACTCCTCTGGGAGCTGTAATGATGCCTTTGGGTACCATGAAAGCTAGTTCTTGGAGAGAAGGCGTTCAGGTCAGTTCTAGCTCAAGGGTTGTTGAAGTGTAGCCGAACTGGATTGTGTGATGTTCTAGTGCATCCCCTGGGGTTTGAAATATTACATTTTCAGTCTTTAATACAAAATCATCAGCATGAAAATTTGGCAATAAGAAGTTTAAGTATGAATTCCAGAAAATATAAAAATTGAAAAGTAGAACCTTTTAATATTCATGTGAATACACATGCTTAGAAATTTCAGAGTAAGCAAATGACATTTGAGTAAATATTTTAAGTGTTCTTTTTATGATTAAAATAGTGTTATACTTTTCAAACAATTAAGAAATTTAGAAAGAAAAAGAACAGACAGAAAGCAGATATGCATTTCCATATTTATGAAGTAACTATGGTTAAGTTGAAAACTACATATTTGCAAAACATTTCGCTTCAGTTTTATAGAGAATGTGTCTCAGGAATAGCACTGACACTATTTGGAAGGATTTCTGCTGCTTAGCTGAAATAACTTGTGCATTTTTTGTGTGGATACTGCTGTAGGGAATATGGTAATCGAGTCTATGAGTTCTATCATAGGCTCTTAAAAGTTATATTGTATTGAAGGTAAGCTACATCCTGAATATCATAAATATGTTAGAAACAATGCAATGGTCTTGATTTACATTTGCATATAATATCACAGATGCATTCAAATGTGTTTCCTCTGGATTTAGTGTTGGTTTGGGAATGACTGGGAAGATGCAGATGCATATATAGTGAACTACAAATCCTCATTGGAATTTTCATTGACTATAAACTGTTCTAGAAAGAGAACTTTAGGGGGACCTTCGGGGTAGCCAGTGATTTCAGTTTTACTTAGACTAGACTAGAATAACTTGACAGAAATATAAGTATAAAATCATAGGCATAGTCAACTTTCTCTTTCTTTTTAGGTTACTCAATATTAAAAAATAATATTCAATATAACAATTTGATCACTTAAGTATAATGTTCACTTTGTCGGCTTATACATATATATCGAAGATTTCATGCTCCAAACTATCAGCATTCTTTTAATAATTATTGATATTTATTTTTTTGGTAGGTAAAAAAATTACTGTTAATACTCAGTGCTTCATTTAGAGTAACTCATTATACTCGGAGGCCATTGACTTGACACTTTAATATCCATAATGACATCTAAAATCAAACAAAAAACCTTCACATTTGTGCATGTGCACAGACACACACAGACACACACACACACACACACACACACACACACACACACACACACATAGATGCGTACAGGCACTCACACATGGAAGCATGATCTTGTCAAACAATAGAGTTTGTTTTGTGTTGGTCAATTGCTTCTGGTCTTGGTGCATCTTTTGGAGTGTGGTTGAGATACTCACTGAATCTCCACTGGATAAAGCTATCTTTATATTAATGCAAATAATCCATTATTTATGATAAAGAGGGTAGAAAGAATGTATAATCCAGAGAAAATGGATAATTCCAAGAGCATATTGTCTTTCAGACAAAGCAAGACAGAAGCATATATGAACTCATAGAGACTGAGACAGCAGGCACAGGACCTCCATAAATTCAAAAAGAAAATCCCAGCACTCAGAAGAGAAAGACATAACAGCTCACTCCTGATGCAGAAACAATTTTTGCAATTTATACACTATGGCAAAGGGAAAATCATGTTTTCCACTGTAATTTTTTTTTAAAGAGTTGCTTTGGTTGTGCTTGATTTTAGCTAGACTGACGAGGCTTATAGAATAAGTAATTTTAATTTATTTGTATTGTCTTTTCCTTTTGCCATGTTAAAGATATAGACTCTACTATTATTCCTTTTCTTCCTATTTTTAATAATAATTCTCTCTTCACTCAAGCCATTTTGCATTTAGTTGACATGACTAATGTCCATGGAATTCCCTGTATCTCTGAAACCACTCTTGGAGGAAATCGTTTGGATAATAGCATACAAACAAGAAAGTCAGGAAGGGAATGGAAGAAGTGCTAATTTTTATCAATTCCTAATACATAGTACAAAGGTTCAGAATATTTTAGACCCGTTTGATATCTTCAAAGGTTGTTGTAAAATTCCTGCTCTTATAGGTGTATTGTAAAGTAGAGTTATAGGTCACTGAAACTATTGTTTCTTTCTGCTGTAGGTACAACAAATTGCCAATGATCCCTAGGGAGTAGCTACCAAGTTGTTATTTTTAGCAATAATCTTTACATGAATGGTAACTAGTACTGAACCTTAGTTTTGAGACAACATATAACATGACGACAGCTCCCAGCTTCAGACTTCAGACACAGCTTAGTACATAACCTAGGTGCTGCGATGCAGGAATGTAAAATGGTTTGACTATGCTTTAGATAGTTTTTATCAGAATAATGAAATAGATACTTTATAGTGCTACTATATTTTAGAAAAAAATGAAAGAACACATACTTTCTAAGACTTAAAACAATAAAAAAGAGTAATGCTCACCTAGAAACTTCATTTCCTTATTAGTACTGACTCTCCACTTGGTTCAAAATATTAAATAGAGAAAGAATAAACTTCTGCTCTTCTTGCTCTATATTTACCTGCATTTCCTTTGTCTTTAAATAATGAGTCAGGGTCCTTTATGTTGCATTCACACCAGGCCACCAATATGTATTTTTTTTATTAGATATTTTCTTTATTTACAGGTCATACAATACCTCCTTTCCCTTTTGATATGCAGCTTATGTCATTCCCTTCCAAGGCTAAAGGCACATAGATAAGAGTAACTGAGGCATATTAAAATACTCTAGCAAACAACCTCCAAAATATATGTCCAAGTTTCCAGTCATTGTCCTGAAACTACATCTCCCCTTGAATTGAAGGAACATGGTAGCCTGAGGGAGACAAGTTCATGAAGAGAGTACATCCTTCCCCTACGAAGCAGAGGCATTTTTTTTCTCTCAGGGGAATGGGAATGTTCTATCAGACAATAAGGACTTTCACTGTGTTCACTGTGTAGAACTGGAATACTGATGAATACCTTGTCATGGTTAAACCAACAATCTTTAATTATGTATATCTTGCTTTTCTTGTCAATTCTTTCTCAATTTAAGTGTAAAGCTCATGTCAGTACATCAAAAGTGGGTTTATATGCCTGGTTCCCTTGTTCTCAAAATGGTTTCTTGTTCACATTGCTTTCTTACTGTCTTTCAAAATTACTTCCTTTTTATTTTTTTAGTGCAAGAAGCTCAACCAGACTTGATGAAACCCCTGGAGATAAGTCTCATGCTCATGAATCTAGTTACAAAAATAGTACTTAAGTAACTAACACATTGAAACTATTCATATTTTGTATAGATGAAAAATATAAACAAGAATATTCAGATTCTCATGTAACCATTTTTTTATTTTTATATTTCTAATGATTCATATGAAAGAGTTAGCTGCTAATCTCACTAAAATTCACATTTGATATGATTTTAAAGTAAGCTTGTTAAATCTAATAAATTCAGAAGAAAAATATCAAGTTTAATTGATTTTTATTGTACCATACCTTGAGTGCATGATGTTGTTTTGACCTTCAACTCCAGGATTCTGGCTGTTCCCTATTATCAGTTTGAGGAACTAGATTAAAACATGACCTTTAACAATTACCAAAAGAGATCATCTATGTTTTCTCTATTTGAAGAGTTATGGGTTCTTTTAACCTTTTGAAGAAAACTTTTATTCTTCCAGAATTATTTAAAAACCCAAATGACTTTTTGAGATCCTTTTAATTCTAAAGACAGGTGATATTTAAAGAAGCATGAGGCAAGTATTAAAATTGAAACACTTGTAATCAATGCACAAACTTTGCCTGTGGTACATTCAAAAGCCCAAAAATAGTCCCTGTTATTTCAGTAGCTTTCCACCCTCCTGAGATATTCCAAATCCTAGCAAATCTGACGATCTTCGGAGTCTTACTGGAGAAGCCTCTGGTGAAATGCTCCAATTTCATGTTGGCAGAAAATATACACTTGCACCTTTCACAAAAGTTTACACTATGTATATATCCTGGTAGTTAAATTTATAATTCTGAAGGACTAATTAATTACAATTGCTTATTAAGTACTTCGATTTTACCACCTCAGTTACCCAATGCATACAATTCTCACTGTGAGAACAGAGTCATTTATGCAACCGAGTAAATTTCATGGTGAGTATAATTAGTGAAAATTTTGATTAGGAAAAGGTGAGCACATTTCATCAAATTAAGTGAATGTAAGATGAGATTCTTCTTACGAACTATAATTGATTGTGTTCCATAACTTGGTCTAAATAGATAAATGGCTGTTTTATTTGGAAATAATTTTAAAAAGTCATTAATGCGCATCACCAAGACTACATAATCATCACTGAATAACGAACTCATTAAAATGACCATGGAAGAGTCATAATAATTCTTTGACCCATCTGAAAATATTTTATGGTTTTTTGAGAAATTACTGCATCAAAATTTGGTTATTTGGTCCCTGGATATAGCAGATATAGACACGTTAAATATCCAAATAACTTAGCAAAATTAGAGTGAAATAATCTATAAAATCACATCAATGATGATCAAGGTATCTGAGTATGAATCTCCTTAAAATCAGACTGTTCACATTAAACGTTACACTTTCCGAGAAATTGGGTAGACTCAAGAATTTTAGAATGAAAATATCATATGTAACTGATTTCCTTATACCATTATTTGAGTTGTGCAAGGTGATATGATATCTGATGAGAAAATAATAAAGTTTTTAAATGTAGAAACAAATGATAGCATCTGAAGGATAATTTAAAGTAGAAAGCATACACTATCAAGAGAATAGCATTACATTGTGATGTGAGATACCAATTTTGAGAAATTTAGTATATACTTGTGTTCATGGTACAGGAAGGTGATCTGCACAATACAAAAGAAGAAAGGTCAAAACCCACACACTCTGTGATCTACAGTGGTGCTGATCAGCCTTCAAGGTACACTTGTGCAATAGTTGCATAAGCTTATAGAACTATAAAACAATATGTGCTTAGATTTAACACACTCTCTGAGATAGAACACATCCTGAAACTTCTTGGATGTAGCCTGAGAGTAGGTGGATGAGATGCTTATTGCTACACTAAATACTATTGTTTGGCTAAATTGAATAAATTGATGATCATCAGAAAAGCTTCTTCCAGGAGAATTCGGGGGCAAGTACAGAGACCCACAGTCCCACAGTGAGAGACCATGGAACACTAAACGCTTCAGCTTCCTCAAACTTCAAACTCCTCTGTGCTCACGAAACCCCAGGGAAGAAGGAGCAGAAATTGTAAGAGCCAGAAAGGGTGGAGGATACATAAGGACTTCTAAACACAACAGGATCCATGAACACAAGAATTTACAGATGCTGTGGCATCAAGCACAGACGTGGGCAGTCCGGTCTGGGAGAGGTAAACGCAGGCCTCCATTCCTAACCTAGAATCTTACAGTATTTGCGTATACAAACTGCCTTCATTTACATGTAAATGTAAATGTCACTTTCAGTTCCTCAGATGAAGTTGCAAGATGAGAGCCATAATCCAGCTTTATTAAGACATGACTTGGTGTGAGAACAGAGAATTTCTCCTCTCTCATTCTCTTCCTCTCCCTCTCCCTCTCTCTCTCTTCCTCTGTCACTTTGTATATGTGTATGTGTGTGTCTCTGTTACCATCTCTGTCTCTATCTCTCTGTCTTTCTGTCTCTGGCCCTGTTTCTCTGTCTCTGTCTCTCTGTGTCTCTGTCTTTCTCTTTCTCCTTCTCTGTCTCTCTCTGTGTGTCTTCCTGTCTCTGTCCCTGTCTTTCTGTGTTTCTCTCTCTCTCTGCCTCTTCTCTGCCTCACTCCCTCTCATCCCCTCTCTTGTCTGTCTCTCTCTCTCTCCCTCCCTCCCCCCCCTCTCTCTCTCTGTCTTTCTCTCTCTCTCTTCCTCTGTTGCTTTGTATGGTGTGTATCTCTGTCTCTATTACTGTCTCTGTCTCTATTTCTCTGTCTTTCTATCTCTCCCTGTCTTTGGCCCTGTCTCTCTGTCTCTATCTCTCTGTGTCTCTGTCTCGATGACTCCGCGTCTCTGTCTTTCTCTTTCTCCTTCTTTGTCTCTCTGTATATGTCTCTCTGTCTCTATCCCTGTCTCTCTGCCTCTGT
>JADRCD010235932.1:0-60849 GCA_019843815.1 Montemys delectorum
AGGAAAACAGGTTAAGCAAACAAACTATGGGGAGTAAGTCAGTAAACCACACTCTTCATGACCTGTATATCACCTCTTCTGTCCAGGTTCTGCCTTACATGAGTTCTTGTTCTGTCTTCCCTCAATGATAGAGTGTAAGATGAAATAAATCTCTTCCTCCTCAAGTTGGTTTTGATTATGGTTTCTTATCACAGCAAGAGAAAACCTAATGGAGATGGAAATTGCTACCAAGAGTAAGAAGGACTTTGGAACTTCAGGCTAGAAAAAGCCAATAAGGTGTTGTTAAAACTTAGACTATAATGATGAAGGGGTATAAATGTGGCAGGGCAGGACTGGCTTGTATAGTTCCAAAAGGAACCTCGAGAGTCCCTTAAAGACTGTCTCGGGGCTGCTGATATTTTGAATTAAGAACCTCTAAAATAAAACCTCTTTGCTGGTCATCTGGGAATTGAAACAGGTATGATTCGAAAGCAACCAGCATCACTGAGGTCAAATCTTCTGGGTATATTTCACAAGGGTCAGCACACAGAAGCTATAGACCATAGGTGTCCCAGGATGTACCTCAGACTAACAGTCACAATTGCTAATGTATATGAGTCTGCCAGAAGGTACCAGTTTGAAGGCATGAAGAGGTCATGGAGAACAGCTGTGGTTTGGCACTGTGAGAGGCCAGAAGAGACCAGTGGTAGAGGTGCAGCTTCAGTTATAACTGAAGCCCCAGGATTGAAGAGGGCATGGAGTTAGTTTTGGCACCAAGGAGCAGGGGTTGATTTCCTAAAGAGATCCAAGAAAGGCTATTGATGAACATGCAGCTCAGTTGCAGCAGGAGCATTTTGGAGATGCCAGTACCATAGAACCACTGCCAAGGACAACAGAAGCTGTGAAGTGGAAGTGCCCTGAGCCCACAAGAGAGGCTACATGTGCTGTGAATGGCAGAACCAGAGAAGTGTGACCATCCAAGCTCTTCGGATCCCAGGCAAACATGGATGGGTCCTAGACATCAAGCATTGAACTTTTACATTCTTGAAATCTGATTTTGCTTTCATTTGATTGTGACTGTTCTTCCCTCTTGGAGTAAGAAAATATTTAACTTGTTTTTGTCTTCCTTTGTCTTTTTACTTTATTTTACTTCATTTCTTTTTATTTTCAGGAATCCACAATAAACAATAGAAACCATATCTAAGACAGAAAGTGGGCCTTTTTTTTTTTTTTTTTTCCATCCGGGTGATTTATTAGAAGGTACTGTTGGGACTCTCACCTGTGAAGGATAGAAGGATGAAGCTAAATTGGAAGGCAGCCTCCATTGAAGGATCAGAAATGACACAGAAATCTTCAAAGCTGACAATCATTCCAAGATATCTCAGATTGAGGCAAGAAGACCAGACATTTGTCTTCTTTTTAAGCAGGGTTGTGTGCTTGGTTGCAGACGTCAAAACAAAGGTAACTGAGTCAGGCAACTTGCTCTCAGAGGAGAACTATATTAGTTGCTCTCTAGTTGTAATTAAACACCATAACCAGAAACAACTTTTGGAAGAGTGTATTTTGGCTTAAGGATTTAGAGGGACTGTACATAACGGCAGGGAAAGCAGGGCAGAAAGCAGCTGAAGCAGGATGCTGAGAGAGCACCTCTCCAACCACACAAAGAAAGCAGAGAGGAAACTGGAAGCGGGCTGAGGCTGTAAACCTTCCCCCAGAGATGTGCTTCCAGAAAGGCTCTGAGTCCTAAAAGTTCCACAGCCTCCCCAAAGGACATGCACCAACTGTGCCAAGTGTTCAAATACAGGAGCTGATGGCGGACACTTCTCATTGAAATAACCACAGGAACATAGCTGCCAGCCTTTGCAGCCTTCACTCTTAGAAGCTGAATCAATATGATAATTCTAGTGGGGATTAGGATAGAGTACTAGCACAAACCCAGACAGCAAAATCATGGCTTGAAGATTTTGTGATAGGGAAAGATAAATTAGTCATGAAAAGAAGGGGAAGAATAAGGGAGCTATTTTTATTTAATTAAATTACTGAACTCTAGACTGCTTTTTAAAATAATTTTACTTGGCATGCTTATATTATATTATGATATAAATAGATACTATTTAGTATACATAAAACAAATTGTCCTAAATAACATTAATTTTATAAGAGATAATATGTTGAAGCTGTTTTTAGCATTCATTTTTATGAACAAAAGCTGAAAGCATTTGGAACATTTTATTACTTAATCCCTTGATTTGAAATCCCAAACTCTCAGTATTACTGCTATTAACCCAATTCCATCTTCTTGGAGAGTATGACCTTGAAAATTAAAAAGGTAAATCAAATTGTTTTTAAGTTTCATTCATTATGTATGAAATTATTTATAAACATTGTCTGAATTAATAAATATCCTTAATTTGCATAACTCCAAGTAGTAATATTTTACTAAGCTATAAATTATTGATGTGGAAAATAATTTTTGATGGTTTGAAAAGTATTTTGAGTCTTCAGAAACTATGCTCACAAGCTAAAAAGTACTTTCCTTCTTTGGGGATGACTATTCATAAGGACTGCAGTTAATAACACATATTTAAGGACTTCAGCTTCGCACCCCATTGGGAATGTTTGTGTCACAACTCCAGCATTTGTATTATGCCAGCCTATCTCTTTAGAATTTACTTAAATATCAGTGGCAAAGGCAGAGATGTTCACAAATACAGTATAAAAAGTATATATCAATCATTTTCAGCCTTAGTTTTAAAATGGGGCAGGTTTACAAATATGACAGAAAATCCCGTAAGTTGAAAAGTTAATCTTATAATTTGCACGAGTGTCCCTTAAAGGTCTGTGCCTAGAGAGTCTACAACTTGTGATGTTACTAACAGGTGATAGGACATTTAGGAGATGAAGCCTGATGGGCTTATTATAGTTATTGGAGGGTCTGCTTTTGAAATGCATATTGGGACCCCAGCCCCTTTCTGTTTCCCTCTTTTGTTTCTCTTTCTGGCTGTGACATGACAGCTTTGCTCTGTTACTCAGTGTCCCCAGTGATGTAATGCCCGGTAACAGACTCAAAAGCAATGGGGCCAACCAGCTCTGACCTGATGTTATGAGTCTAAATAAAGCTTATCTCTGTTGTTGATGATCTCAGATTTATAACAATAATGGAAGGCTGACTGACAGTTTAATACTATTTTAAAGTATATTTTGACTGTACTGACCAATGTAGAGAAATATTTTATCCATGCTTTTACATGACTGTAGCTACTAGTGGCTATTGTATAAGACATTCTAACTTGCACAAATGCAAAGAGAGTGAGAATTATATGCTTTTATTACTGCTGACTCATATGCCTGGGACCATTATCAATAGTGTTAATTGTTTATATTAATCATTTTAAAATGGATCCTTGGGGGATAATACTTTTGTTCTATCTATATACACTTTCTATTGCACATTAACTCAGTGCTGCCACAATAATAAAGAGAAAGGGACATGCTGGCCATTCATCCATGCTTAGGTTAATTAGCTAAGATGAATTTTCCCTACAAGTCTCTTAGACATTTTCTTCTAAATATCTTCTCACTTGTTATGCATGATCTTACACTTTTATAACACAGTGAAAAGGATAAGCTGGTCACCCTTTTGCTTAGTAATTTCAGTGTGAGGGTATTTTCTGAGCAAAGATCAAGGTTCTTGGTACGGCAGTCAAGGTTCACTATAGCCAGTGCCTGGCTTCTTTTGCCATAGAATCTTATCCTTTCCCCAAATGGCATACCATCAAGAACTACATATTACACAGACCCACCATTGCTTTGGACACCAGGACTATTTCTATCATCAATAATTTCTACTTCTCCCTTTTTCATCCGTCTTTTTGACCATTTTCTTGAAAAATTACCGTGACCGTCCTCCTGCAAGGATTGTGACAGTTAATGATGTATGTCACAACTTGACTGAACTGAAGGATGAGAGATGGCTGAGCATTATTCTGGATATGTCTGTAAGGTGATTCAAACTAAGTAAAAGAGACATACTTTCACCCAAAGATCCTCATCTGTTCTGGTAAGGGTCTGGATAAAGTAAACAGTAAGAAGAAAGAGATATTCTACCATTTTGTGTCTTCTGGAGTGGAGGCAGCTTTATTCTTCTGCCCTGGAATATTGGGGCTCTAAGTTCTCTTGCCTTTGGACTCTGAGACTTCTACAAGTTTCTTAAGGCTTTATTCTCAGATGGACCAGGGGAGCATAAGCTTCTCAAGTTCTCAGAGCTTTGTACTTAGACTATATCATGTTACTGACTCTCCTGGTTCTCCAGCTGCCATGTTGACTTCACTCGGACTTCTCAGCCTTCCTGACTGCACAAGCCTACATAGTAAGTGCCCTTCATGTATTGACCATAAATTACTACATTCATATTCTGATGACTTCATCTCTGGAAATCTCTAACCTAAGTAGGGTCACCATTTATTTTTGTGTCTTAAGAAAAGTGGAAAATGTTGGAGTGAGACTGATCCTATACTCGAATAGAAGTTGATATAAAGTCATAACTGAGACTTGCACAGGAAAACAGGTAATGTAGGTGTAGCTGGGGTGATATAGGTATAAATGGAGTAATGTAAGTATGGCTGAGGTAATGTAGATAGAGCTGGGGTAATACAGGTAGAGCTGGGGTAATGTAGGTGTAGCTGGGGTAATGTAGATAGAGCTGGGATAATGAAGATATAGCTGGGGTAATGTAGATATAGCTAGGGTAATATAGGTGCAGCTGGGGTAATGTAGTTATGGCTGGAGTATTGTAGGTGTAGCTGGGCAAATATATGTAGAGTTGATATAAAATAGGTATAGCTAGGGTAATGTAAGTAGATCTGGGGTAACGTAGGTAGAGCTGGGGTAATGTAGGTGTAGCTGGGGTGATGTAGGTATGGCTGGGTGAATGTAGGTAAAGCTGACTATTTCTATTATGAACTCTCACCAAATGCCAGTTATCATTCTAGAATTTACTGTTTTACATTGAAATTACTTATTTTTGTCTTTTACTAACTATATTTGGTTCCTGAGACACTGCACTCTATTCATCTGTGCATATAGGCCAGTTAACGCAACAGATCTGAATGGAAGGAAGAAAGGGAAGAAGAGAGGAGGGAGGGAGGGAGGGAGGGAGGGAGGGAGGGAGGGAAGGATACAGTTACTCTGGCAATACCAATCACTTTATTAACACCTAGATTCCTGCTCGACTGGCTTGAAGGTATGCCATCCCAATGGTTAAGGTACGTGTGCAAGCAGAAGAACTTGAATTTGGTTCCTATCACATATGTAAAAAGTCCTTCGTGACTATGGGAACCTACAATCTCAACACAGGGACATTAGAGACAAAAGGGTTCCTAAACCTTGTAGATCAATCAGTTAGCTACATTGGTGAGCTCCATTTTCAATGAGACCTTTTCTCAAACAATAAGTTGGAAAGCAATTGAGGAAGACTCCCAATAGCAACTTCTTCCTTACACAGACACACAACACACACACACACACACACACACACAAACACACACATACACATGTACACATGCACTCAAGTCTCAAGTACTCACACTAGGATAATTCTTCGAACCAGTCTTAGAGACGGTTTGATCAGCTAGGATCAGGGAGGTGTAGACGTGCTTGACAAACAACATAAAGCACTGGGAGTGCCCAGAAAGCACGGATGAAATGGAAGCCAGATGCAGATGAAATAAGAATGGAGGAGTTCCTTCTGTGAAAGCCACAAAACAGGTCAAACCTCCAAAGTCAAAGCAGCCAACATGTGGTGCTAATGACAGGGGAAAATCCTGAAACTTGTGCTGATTCAACCACAGCCAGGTTTGCAGGTGGATCTTAAGAAAAAAGGCTAGTAATGAGAGCACCTAAAACAAACAGACATAGTTGCCAATTTTGTGCGTGTGTGTGCACTCACGTGCACGCATACACACACACACACTCCATATACAAACATATATGTTCATATTTTAATGATTCACACATTTATATTCAATATTTACATTATTATTAATGAAGTTAATGAAGTTGATTCTGTATCAGTTACTTTTCTCAATCAAAATGCCTTACAAAAGCAACCTATCAGAGGACAGGTATCTTTTGACTCCGGGTCCATTACACTGAGGAAATCAGCACAGCAGCATGAGGTAGCTGATCACGTTGTATATATAGTCAGGAAGCAGAAAGTAATTAATGCTGGTGCTCGCTTGCTTTCTCAATTTTATTCAACATGGAACTTCCAAACTATGAAATGGTGTCACATTTAAGCAAATCTTTTCACCTAGGTTAACCTAGTCTAGAAACCCTCTCACAGGCAAATCCAGATATTTGTCACCTACGTGATTCTACACCCTGCCAATCGGACAATATTAAGTGCTACAGGTGCATATGAATGTGCTATTGAACTTGGCTTCCCTGTGACCAAAGTGTCTGAGCTAATTAACTAAAATGAAAACAGTTGCATCAGGAGTTCCAGTACATGGTGGTTTGGCTCCATCCTTTAGGGGAGTGATTCAGTGAAATTATAGTTAGGAAGTAGCAATGAACTACTTTCAGGGTCGAGGGTCACTGCAACCTGAGGGCCGGCCACAGCCTTTGGAAGGGTTAGAACCATGCTGTAAAGCAAGGCAAAGTCACATGGCAGGCTGTAGGCAGCAGAGCAACAAAGGAAAACAGAGTGGATTCTAACACACCCATGAAGGGCGAATCCTAATAACTTAACATTCTTCTTCTAGGCCCCGTTCCTAATCATTTTTGCTGCCTAACAATACCATCAGGTGAGGATCAAAGTTTTTACATGTGAGCCTTGGGGGTGGGGGACATTTATAATTCAACCCCAAACAAGCATCAAGTAAGTTTTTATAATCTGTTGACAACTTCTGTAGAATTTAGATTTCTTAAACATATAATATAAAAATTACAAGTAACAGATACAAGTTATAAAAGGAGGATATAAGTCCAATTGTTTTTCTAGTTCCAACTTTGACATAGTTTTATTGGTTTTCTTGGTAAATACGTGCCAAAAAATGTAATAAAAGAATAAAAACGAGTATGAAGCCTACAGCTTTAGATACTATTCTGTGTAGATGCTCACAGAGATGGATACACTTTGGATCTGGTTAATTTCTGTGTGTGATATTTATTTAATTGCAAGTCTTGTACAATAAAATGTATAAAATTGAGTTCATAAAAATAAGTTTAGCAGTAGAAATTAGCTAAATACAGATACTACATTTTTCTGATGAAATGTGTTTTTAAACAGAGATAAATTATTATCATGACTTGAAATCTTATTGCTCAACTTAAGTATTGTATTCTCACAGACACCCTCTCAAACTGCCACTAAAATTAGCCCAGTTTGACACAATGCATCCCACACAGAAACATGTCTGAATATAGGACACCTTTCATTCAAATGAAATACATATCTGAATCTACTTTCTCATAATCTGTACGGGGGCAGTCTACAAGAGGAAAATGGTCATGAATTTGATAATATTTATTCTCTTGAATAAATTATATCCTTGCATCATTTCCATTTAATTTTTTTTCCGTTCTTTCAGTAATTCATTCCCAAGAAACATTAGGAACTTCTCCCTTGGGTGTTTGTCTCTTTGAACCAGGCCTGGCCATCTTTCCTGCTACCACTACTGTTTCTTTTGTTATCAATGAAGCCACCATCTGCTTGAAAGTAAAGGTCCTCTAATGGGACTTGAAGTGCTAACAGTGCCCGCCTGAGGCAAAAGTCTGGAGACAGAAGTTGGCACACAACCATCTTTGCTTTCAGGGCACTGAGCCCTGCTTTCTATATCCCATGAGCCACCAGGGTTTTCCCTAAGTCCCTGTTTACAGACTTCCCTGGTCACATTGGTTTTTCGGATAGTGTCCATCATTTTCTGTTGGAATCTGCTCCATGGCCCATTCCATCTCCTATTATGATCTTCCCAAACCAATACTGTCAACCAGCCCACAGTAAGAAAGTGACAGGCTGGCAGTGCTTTCTAGCCAAGGAAAGACAATGGACTTTTAGGGTGTATTTTCTAGTCAGAAAAAAAAAATGGCATATTTGTTAACTGAGCATTTCTGTTATCCCTCAAAACATGTCACTTAGGTTATTTTCTACCTTGCTTTGGGCTAGAGTGACCTCAATATTTGCTTTAAATTTTCATAAGAGCTGCTACTTTCTGAAATTACTCTTAAAAGAAAAATCTTGCCAAATTTTGTTACTATAATGCATTTTTAAAGGGGCATGAATTGACTACATCCTAATGCCAGAGAGGCAATTTGAGAACAGTGACAGCCAGAGACAGATAGCAACCATCAAGACAAGCCTTCATGGGCTTAGGATAGAGATCTTACTCTGTCTAGAAGATGTATTGCCTTTACCTTAACCCAAGATAGACTATAGAAACTCTCCTAGCAGCTGCAGCAGGCATTTTGTAAATTATATTATATAGGAGACGTTTTGCAGCACGCATTAGCAAAATGCATTTCAGTACTTCCGTGAATTTGTGAATTAGCAGATTGCACTAATGATAGCCATAGCAACGGAACTATAGTTAATGAAAAACTCTAATTGAAGCAGAAGAGCCTCTGTTCTTTAAGGAATTGCAGCCACAAATACTGTGAACTTTCTGCAACATAATGAAAGCAAGATGTATGAATGTGAAGCCAAGAAAAAGAAACATCACTGGACCATCTGGACAAAGGAGAATTATGATTACAATAGATGATAGTCTCTTAGCGAGGAGAAAGTTGTGATGATAAGCATGTATATTGAGCATATTTATGCTGGTGCTAACTCATGTGTACAAAATTTGCTTCTACGAATTTATTTTCATACTTATTTTTGTTCTTTTATGGCTCTTTTATGAGCTATAAGTAAAAGGTATTCAAACAAGCTAAGAGGGATCATGAATTGTAATTAAGATTCTACTGGATTGTATTGTAACATCTCTGTTCAAAACACTTTAGTCCCTCCAAGAGACATTTATAATAAAAGCCATCTTGAACCAACCCTACAAGTCTACAGCCCTCAGCCTTGCATCTCCCACCTTCAAGTGAGTCATGCTTGGCCTTGACTGTGATATCCAGGCATCCCCATCTTCACCCAGTTTGTGGAATATTCAGCTTAGGCCTCACTCTTGCTTTCCAGCTCTGTTCTCCCTGGAGGCTGATTCTTTTCCCTCTGCTTTTGTCATGGCTGAATTGTTCCATGGCTTCCTCAGAGACTTTATACATTGTTCATGTAGACTTTATCTTATTTTCCCCTGCACTCTTATAGTATTTCCTCTCAGAGTTCAGTTTATTGTAATATTTTCTCTATGTTCTGCATTGCCAGTGTGTTGTATATATATGCATATATACATACATATATGCGTATGTATGTATGTAGAGATAGATAGATAGATAGATAGATAGATAGATAGATAGATAGATAGATAGAAAGATAGATAGATCATCAAAGGCTTCCCATGAAGGAAACCACTTTTATCTTACTCATCCCTTGGTGTCCATCATAAAGCAGCTTATTTTCCCTAGCAAAGTTTCCATATAGATTCGCTTATGGAAAAATTTAAGCAGTGATTCTTTATTAGGGCGTACAATATTCAGACAGCACAAGTAGGAGATTAGGGATGTGAAGTGAGAAAAAAAAAGAAACACATCTATAAGCTCACAGCCAGGACCCACTGTAAACAAGTGAGCTGTAGTTTCATAAGAGAATCAGTGGCTCAGACACAAGAGGAGTATCCAGATGACCCAGTCTATCCTTGGGACTTGGAAAGGCAATTTGGTAGGAGGAAAGGAAGAGGCTTTATCATTTTTTCTATAATTATGATGATGCCTGATCTGTGATCGGTTCTACAGTGGACCCTCTGCTAGGAACTTGCTTTCTAGTGAGGAAGCAGAAGCTTAAGGAAGTAGATGATCACACTGGGAGAACTCTTCACTAAGGAATGGATTAACACTAGTCTTGAGGAATTAGTTGAGTCTCCTGGGGTTCAGTTATTCCTTGCTTTAAAAAAAGTTATGAAATGAACCTACATGTTGTCTCTTCTACATGCAGTATTTCCTGCTCTTATGCCATGGAACTCAACCAAAGGGGTCATCAGTAGGTGCCACTATCCTGCTGTTTGGACCTTCCAACATTGAATGAAGAAATTATATATTGATAACGTAACTAGCCATAGGTATTTTTGTTAGAATAGGAAAAAGGGAACTAAGACATCCATTGATCTAAGTTCTCTAAGAGTTAGATTCTTATCCATGGCCTTGCATTCTCAACCCCTATACTTCAGGGAAGCTACTAAGTAAATTATTGCATGCCTTGTTCTCTAATGTGTCATTTAAGATCTGACCTCTGGACATAAGTGGTTGGCAAAAACTCCTTATGGTTCCTGTCAAGTACTGGTTCCAGTTCTAAGCGGTTACTACTGGGAAACGTATGAGGGAGACATGGTCACAGCTGAGCACTCTATAGGGAAAATTGACAAATTGGGTGTTTTCTGGGAATGAAGAATTGTGCCTGTAGTCACTGCAACCCTAGTGACACACAGGAATATCCAAAGGCAAGTGTTTGGAGGACTGGGGAACAGTCATGCCAAGGAAGTTAGAGGACGTTATTAAATTAAGTTGGATTTGGTGTTTGTCAAACAAACAAGGCAATAATGGGTACATTTAATTCTGATTTTAGGTTACCTTCTTAAAAGGGATTTGTCTAGAGCTTGTTTAGAAAGAAAATATTATTGACTATTACCTTATGAAATTTGCAATATTGTTATGTCCAAGGTTTCCATTTAATAGTATCTTCAACAGCCATATCAGCCCTTAAATTCTGTCCCAAACTCTCTTTCTCCTTTGGTAACGCAGCTCTGTTCAACTATCCATAAGTCACAATGCTGCTTCTGTCTGCTCCATGTCAACATCTCAACAGATAAGCCAGCATCTACTTAGCAGGGTCTAGTGTTCACCCAAGTAATGGGAAAAGCAATTGCTATAATGTGTAAAGATTGGATTGTAATTTCAGCTTAATGTTGTGGATGGTGAGTGTAGAGTAACCTGAGCCATTGGGATAGTTTCACTGGTCTGGTGAGAAAGGAATGGGATCTAGGACCAAGTGGTTTTGAGGATTTGCACTAATCCAGCTAATGATCAAAGTTGACAGCCAACATGGCCAACCATCAGGTTCAAAGGGCAGGAAAACTCGAGGTTCAAACTGTGTTTCCATTTATAGACAAACAGGATGAATGGACTGTGGAATATTGTAAATAAAACTAAAGACAAGAAGAAAACTTTGTATTTGACATATTTTATCGTTTTGATTTGGTTTGGGGGAAGATTTAGGTCCTGAAGCTTGGGATACATGAACTAGATGCCAGCTGCCTGCTGCCAGGTAGGAAGCCTGGGACAGAGAAGACTAGGAATATGGGTTTTGAAGCATATGCGGGGCAATGGGTACACAACTATTCAAATTAAATTTATCTTCACCTTATATGTAGATACCATCCTCTCTGTTTAAAGATGAATAACAAAGGCTTAGAAAAGTTAGTTAACTATAAAAATTAAAGCAGTCACATTTGTCCAACTCCTTGTTTTATGGTTTTCCACCATATTAAGCTAAATTAAATAGAGACATGCCCTGAGTAAGAAGCTATCAGACTTACAACCCAGCACACTTGAAAGCTGGGCAAAGGTCCAGTGTATATTCAAGGAAGACACATAGGGAAGGAAGAACCCAGGCCTCTGTATTGGCTGGCTCTCTCCAGTTCCCCTGAAAAGACTGCCAGCATGTACAGCATAAGCCAAAGGTTGGGTGTGAGAGCTCCTTGCATCCCCTCTGCATCCTCAGTGCATATATACTTTTAAAGGTAAATTCAAACTTTGTCCCCAAATTTCAGAATCAATGCTTATTTCACTTCTGTTGCTACTTAAACTTACTTGTTTAAAAACAAGTAAGTTGTTCATTTCTCTACTCAGCTCAGAGGGGTTTTTTGCCCCATTTCTAAATAAAATGTGGTGAATTGACTTGTTTTATATTGCCTAAAACTTTTTTTTTTACTTTTTTTTTTAAAGATTTATTTATTTATTATATGTAAGTACACTGTAGCTGTCTTCAGACACTCCAGAAGAGGGCGTCAGATCTCATTACGGGTGGTTGTGAGCCACCATGTGGTTGCTGGGATTTGAGCTCATGATCTTCTGAAGAACAGTCGGTGCTCTTCCCCTCTGAGCCATCTCACCAGCCCCAACTTTTTTTTTTTACTTGAAGTAAGAGAAGAACACTACAAATAGAAAATTTAAAACATTTGGATTTTCTTTGAAGTCAGAGAATCATGTATTTAGGAGTCTATTTTATCATCTGCTTATTTAATACAAAAAATCTTAAAATCAAAAACTGGTGTTAAAGAGATGGCAAACACACACAGAGACAAATGTGGGTATATATCCATGTCAGTGCTGGTGATAGAGCAGCAGACACGCTAAGATTCCAGACTGAGGTCTGTGCGTGTTGCCTTTCAGTGACAAGTGTGCAGCTCTGCATTATCATCTGTGGACTCTGAATACATTCAAGCTTGGTTTTATCTCAAGAATGAAGCTTTGTGAAGTTGAACAATGCATCCAGTAACTTACTGACTTTATAATAACTAGCCCCTTACTTCATAGATAAGCCCAGATGAACTACATACAAATCTGAAACTTTCTGTGAATGAGTTTCAAGAAAAGTAGATGTCTAAGATAATAGGAACCAGCGTCCTCATAGATAACAAAGTTCTGATACCCCAGAGTTGCTAGGACTTAATGGCTTACACATGAAGTTGTTTTAATGGTGGTTAATAGTTCTGATATAGAAGTACAAAGAAGTCACTGTCCAAATGTGTTGTATTTGCCTCTGTTTTGGAGGGGGACAACCATGTGGAGTAGGAACAGTGTGCTTGCCTCCTTGTATTTCCTTCCCCAGAGGTGATCACCTCAGAAATAAGGACCCCAAGATATTTCAATTTCTCTTCCTCCATACCCATTTTTCCCCAGTCTTACCATATATATATACCATATATATATATATATGCATCCAAAAATGTATTCCAATGTTTCATGTATTTTAAAATATATATATAAGTGGTAGCATATTGTACTTATCCTTTTGCAATCTGCTTTTTTTCACTCAACATTTTGTTTTTGAGAATTATCCATGTTGATGCAGAGAGAATGTTAAACATGATTTCAGAAAGTGAAAACACCCTAGTTTGCTGAAGAAATCTTAAAAAGTTCACACAGAACTTATTGTGTTATGGAGATGTTCACACAGTGTGATATACACACCCTTGGGCTCCTGGTGTCTTTATCTCAGCACTACAGTTCGTTGTGGGGCTACTGCACCCCTTTCCTTTCCTCATGTCCCATCTCCCCAGCTGTTGACTTGATACTTTGATGAAATCTAGTCTGGTAGATCTGCTCTCATGCCTGGGCTCAACAAGCAACCATTCTGCCCTCAGCCCCTTGACAGGTAGACCCTACACAACATCTGCTGATATCAATATCATTATTAGTCATGATCTCCAGCAAGTGAGCAGTTTGCTAGAAGCAGAAAAGACCCCACCAACCATTTGTCTCCTTCTGAAGAGACCAGAATTTGGGTGTTTCATAAGCTTCAAAAATTTACATGAGATTTTTTGGTTTCCATATGCAATTGCTGTCATTCCATCCTGTGCCTCACACAAATAACATAATATTACAGGAGCAGGTTCCAAAATGAAGTTCCACCTCATTAAGGGTTCCTCATTGTACAGCCCTCTGTTGAATTTCTGAATGAACCTTTCTTTTTCTTCTTTCATATATAGAATGCTGTTTTTCTGGAAGTAGGTTCTTTGTACCTTTTTTTCTCATCCCTTCAGACACTGTATGATGTACATATGTCTCTCACTGTATTCTGGGCCACATCACAATTACCCATTGTAAATGGACAGTATTCTAAGTAAGAAGTTCGTTTAATCGACTAACTCACAAGGCATCACAGCTTACTGAGCTACACAGTGTACTGTACAGTGCTGACTGTTTCTCCTCGTGATCACATGGCTAAATGGCAGCCACTGTATGCTGCCACCTGTAGGCATCAAAAGAAACTACTATAGCAGGAGGGGTTGCGGGAAACCGTCAAAGTCCAAATTCACAGTACGGTTTCTAAGGTGTATAGGGTACTATCATAAAGTTAATGAAGTCATAAATTGAACTGCTTCAAGCAAAGAGCCAGCTTTATCTTATCTTCCTTCTAGTCTTGTCTTTGCCTTTGCTGCACAATCATAGTTGAAACAGGTGCTCAAGATGGTGAGGCAGGAAATGGCAGTGAATATCTCTCAACTGCATTTATCAGAAGAAAAAGTAAGTCTCAGTTCTGGCTGAGCTAGCACCATGAACATGCCAGAACGCACTGAAGAGTTACATTCTGTTGGAGTTAAGTGAGCAAGGGAAAGGATGACAGAAATGGGGCCCAGGATGACCTTACCCTTTGTAAAACAATCTCTCCTTGTGAAAGAGGTATATTAGACAGGTTGGCAAACAGAAAATTTGCAAGCTAATCAACCTCTGTCTGTTGTTACTGAAAGAGTTCTTCTGAAAATAGAAGATAAAATTTTCTGAAGACCTCTGTCATTCATTCTATAGATTTATTTCTTAGTAGAGTCATAGTTTTCAGAATTCATATACACAGAAAGTGTTATATTCATTCTTGTATTACCCATGCATATTTCTCCTCATTAAACAGTAAGCTTTATAAGATGTTGTTCGTGTGCAAAGGTCTACATAAGGAGGCTTGATTAATCTTAGGGATTTGACTTTGGGAAAGTGGATCTTGAATCGTCTACATACAAATCTCTCATAGAAACTAAAAACTTAACATGTACTGTGTTGTTATGATGAATTCACACCTTAGAGCCTTTAGTTACATAGAATTAATATAACAATAACTACTCTAAAATTAGATGATCTAAAGTATAAAAGCAAAACAATCACTTCAAGATTATCAAGATTTTTCTCTCAGTCCAAAACTATTTTACTCATTGCTTTGACAGAGAGTAGAAAGAGAGATCAAATGTGTTCTATATAAGACAAATATTTGGGGAAAGAGACAAAGCCTAGGAAGTGTTTGTTAAAGCTTTATGCCATTTCCTAGTTAACTTCGCCATTATTGCAGCTGTACTTGCTTATTTCTGAAAGACAGAAGATGTAGTAAGACCTTCAACCCTTGTACTAGCTAATTTGTACATGGTATGTCTTTAGCCGAGAACAGACTCAGAGTCTGCATCAGGGCAGAACAAGCCAGCATGGGGCTGAGGCTAACTTTAATTTGGAATCCTAAGTGAGCTCCCTCAGCAGGATTCTGAGCTCATGTCACCTGCCCTTGTCAATCATGTTGTCTTTTTCTACAAATTCTATTTCAGATGAGACTCCCAAAGAACCATGGGAATTATGCCATCCTCAGAGGCAGGGGAGGTTCAATCTAATCGGAAAGCCAAATTGAACTAGGAGCTTCATGTTTTGAAATGTGTTTTTGGTGTTTTGTTGCTAACAATCATTTTCTACTGAGATATCTGTATGTTCAATTAGTTCAACACAAAATTTCTCACGTGGATAGAGGAATCTTTTCCTTTATGAAGCTTCCTGATATTGTGTTATTATCTAATACATCATTACTCATGTGTATATGGAATATATTCTATAACCATCACCGTATTGTATTAATCTTCAGCATGCAGTGGGACATATTGAATATAGGAGAGCTCTTCAATCCCACTTCACTGTGCTGATTGATAAACTATAAACAGATCCTTCCAGTACTTCTAAAAATTCAGTCACCAGAAACACACAATAATTTCCTAATACGTGATCTTAAGTCTGGATGGATGGATCCAACTCACTGAAGATTTCAGCAGTGCTGGATATCTTAAGAATCATTGCTCCAAACTTTATTGGACCTCAATAAAACCTTATTAATGAGTGTCCAAAAGTTTGGAAGCAGAGTGCCATTTCTGGGGCATCTTTGCACAGACACTGCAGCAGACACTGTCCTCTGGAGCCTTTCTCCTGGCAGTACCATCTGCAGAGAAGTTCTGTGATAGATTAGATCATAAGAAGGACACGTGAAGCTGGACTCCCTTCACTCTGCACCGAAAAACAAAAAACAAAAACAAAAATGAACCCTCTCTTCTTCCATGAGTGTTGTGTCTTTTCTTGATTGCTGGACATACCTCTGATTCATAGTCAGACAATGTTTGACATGCTTATATTATTTTCTAGAACTTCACAGGAATGTCTATAATTTAATTTAGTCATCTCAAATTTTATAGCATACATATTTATAGCATATTATTATTTGCTTCCATTCTTCCTTTGGTCTAATAATTTCATTTTCATCTTTTAAAGTCACAGAGTTATTTTCATTTTCTCCTGTTTAAATATTTTAGGATAGGATTACAAACACCTGAAGATACAAGGGCTCAATCCTTTTAAATATAATTTTATTATTTGTGTTCACTTATGTGTGTGTGTGTGTGTACATGCACTCATGCTATGGCTCACATGTGGAGGTCACATGACTTGTAGAAGTTGGTTCTCTTCTTCTGTCAGGTCCCAGGAGTAGAACTCAGGTCAGGCTTAGCAGTAATCCCTTCCCTTTCTGAGCCATCTCAGAGACCCTTTAATAACTTTTCAACATAAAAGCACATCATTTAATCTTAACACATTACATAAATAGTACATGATCATTCTGAAGATATTAAATAATATAGCCTATCTGAAGGTCATCAAAAGAGAAGGCAAGTTAGCAGAGATTGTTAAAAGGGGAAAATTTGAGTCTATCAGTAATCCATCCAGTAACAGGGAATTCACTGTTTGTGGCCTTATTCCTTCAACAAATCCCTATAAAATTGTATGTTGTCCATGTTCATGTTTTGCTTTGTTTGTTTGTTTGTTTGTTTGTTTTGAGACAGTTTCACACTTCGTAGCCAACTATCTTTAAACTCACTGTAAAGCCCAGGTTGTCCCTGAACTCACGGTAATCTTCCTGCCTCATATTCTTACAGATATGGACTATAGGCCTGGGCCTCCAAAGCTGGCTGCTTTCCCTGTGATGTAGATATAGTTGTTAATGATTTTTGGAAGTCTGTATTGAGTTTATCTCAATTTTATGTCTGAAGGCAGAGTTTCTCATTGAAGCCAGAACTCACCAATATGATCAGTGTAACTAGCAGTTTACCCCAAGATCATCTGACTCTACCTTCTGTATCCTGGAATTACAGGCAAGCTTTGGAGCCTAGTCTGAATTTCAGTAGGTTCTTGGAATCCAAACTCTGTCTTTATACTTGCAAAGCAAGGGCTTTATCCACTCACCTCTCTCTCCATACCATATAAAGAGTATCAGAATGACCAACTCTGTAGCTGATTCCTTCTGCTAGCCACACTTAAAGAATTAAGAGGACTGCATTTCATATATAAACATGTATCCTTGTGTGGACACTGTGTGTGTGTGTGTGTGTGTGTGTGTGTGTGTGTGTGTGTGTGTGTGAATGTTTGCGCCTGTGTGGCCTCAATGCTTCTAAGTTATTTTATTGGACCCCTTCTTATATTTATAAACAAAATTCATATGACTATGTACGCATGTCTGTGAGAATTTCAGCAGCTGTTCTAGGTGAGAAGTGGCAGTTATTTGTTCATGGTTCTCAGATTGGGCGCAGCTTTTAAAGGAGTCTGTCTCCCACAGGGATTAGTTCTTACACATAGCCTAGTGGCTGCTGTAGTCTTTTTTTTTTTCTATTATAATTCATTAACAGCTTTTAAGAGACTTCCTTCTTGGACCTTGGTTAATGTTGAGTACCCAAGGGTCTTGGGCCTCCAGACTCTCTGTGAGTTGGGCCAAACACAATACTTTGTCATGACCACCCAAGGCTGCTATTTCTTCCCAACTAAACAAGTCAAGTGGAAATCGCTGTTCACAGCACACCTCTGATTTCACTCCAGAGCTGCTTTTGGCATCATTAACCACAGTAGTCTGGAGTGCTTCTGTATGCAGTTGCAATAACGCTTCAGAACATCCCGAGATGGGTTACTGCTGTGGTGCAGATGGCTCTGTGATGCTGGGCTGTACAATGGTTATTTGAACTTTGTTTCTCAGGGGCACACAAGAAGCCTTGAGTTCGCATCTGTTGTACAGTTTATGGAGAAATTAGCTACTGCATTCCTCCTCCTCCTCCTCCTCCTCCTCCTCCTCCTCCTCCTCCTCCTCTTCCTCCTCCTCCTCTTCCTCCTCCTCCTCTTCTTCCTCCTCTTCCTCCTCCTCCTTTTTCTCCTCCTCCTCCTTTTTTATTCTCCTCCTTCTTCTTTCTTCTTTCTTTTTCTTTTTCTTCTCCTTCTCCTTCTACCTTCCTCCTTCTCCTCCTTCCCTGTCTCCTCTTGCTCCTCCTGTTCCTCAGGTTCCTCCTGTTCCTCCTCCTCCTCCTCCTCCTCCTTAAGAAAAGAATTCCACTGTCCAGACTTTTGAGCCTTCTCCCTCAAGCATGGAGGGGGCACCCCATATCCACTGCCACACCCTGAAAAGAGAGCTTCTCCCACAGCTGGTCGGTGCCTGCGTTGCCTCCATACGCTGCTGGGAAACCACGTCTTGAAGTCAAGTGAGAAAGTTGCACTTCTGTTTCCAGTGGCACTGGTCCAGCGAGGGAGACTGGCAGCTTTGTGAGTGACTTCCCAGCAGGGTCGCCAAGTGCAGCAGTGCAGCTGGGATGTGTTTCTTCACGGCTGTGCCCCGAGACTGTGGTTAGCTTCAGATTCCTGCGAATGCGACTGGAAAATGTTTGCATTTTAGCCACAGTCACTAACAAATTACAGCCACCTCTTCAACACATGGACCCAGAGAGAGCCTGACCTCCATTATGGAAATGCAAACTCATGTGCTCGGGAGTCCCTAGCTAATGCTGACGCTCAGTCATTTCCAACACATTTTATGTCATTCAGCCCACGTGGCTTACAGGGTCTTCTTTCAAGTGCATCACAGTTAAAAGATTCAGAGGCTTTCCTTCCATGGCCAAAGCAATGCCTCCTCCTCAGTTACTTTATGCTCCACCAAGAAGCAAGGAATGAGGCCAGAAAAGGAAGATATTGTCAAACTCAAATCACAAATTGGAGCAGCCAGTAAGTCTGCATTGAAGTCTTGATTGTTTAGTGGTGTGTGTGTGTGTGTGTGTGTGTGTGTGTGTGCGCGCGCGCGCGTGCACGCACGCGTGCGCGCGGGGGTGGGGGAGAGAAAGAGAGAGAGAGAGAGAGAGAGAGAGAGAGAGAGAGAGAGAGAGAGAGAGAGAGAGATTCAGTTCAGACACAGAGACACAGACAGAGATTGACTCAAAAGAGACAGCCGATCAGAAAGCTTTCTCTACAACTTCAAGAAACCAAATGCACACGGCTGTCCTCTTTGTGTGTTCAGTAGTCAAAAAGAGAACACATCAGAGGCCAGAGCACAGCTGTATGCCCATCTTCCTAGTGAAATAGAGAATCAGTCCTCTGCTTTTGGGGGCGGGGTGAGCAGGGTGGCCTCCTGGGCCAGTCTTCACTATCTGCTTTTAGCAGATTGGATTAGTTCTTCACGCTGAGGCCCAAGCCTAGCTTGCTTTCCATCTTGCTTGCTTGCTTCCCTGACCGTGAAGCCTTACCCCTGGCAAATCATGCAGGCTTTGTGCAGGAACTCCTCCACTGAGGAGGCAGGCGGCCTCAGCTGTGCCCTGCAAAAGACTGAGAGCTAGCTGCTTGCTACCTGCGAAGCAGAAGCAAATCTGTGTAAACTGCAGTCCCCATTGCCCCTGTGGGACGTTTGCAAAGAAGGGAGAATAGAAGAGCAAGCACGTGATAGGTACCGAGGAAAAACTAGCCGCCATGACAGGATCTGGGGCTGCTGTTCCTGTTGCTGTTGCTGAGGATCCTGGAGGCTTTCAGAGTGGAACAAAAGCCCGCTAGTGTGCGGACTGAACTCCATTTTCTGTGTGAGTCTGAGTAGAGAAAGATAAACAGAACCTTTCACCGATAGACATATTTTAGAGTTCAAGTATGACATGACGGGTCCAAAATAGATTCCACATGATTGGAGCAAATCCAGAACCTGGTCCCCGAATAGCAATCAGTGCTGGAGGCTGAGCCGGCCTGCGCCATCATCACATAAAACACGGAGAAACTGCAAATCCCACACAGCTGCTAGTGAGTAAAGGCAGCCCATACCTGGAGCCTGGTGCTACAGCTCCATTTTCCAAAATTACTCAGCTTAGTTTAAATTGAGGGTCTCTTTGCCTCACCATGAATACCTTAATGAATACTCAGAACTTTACAACAGCTTTCTCTCCATGAATTTTCTCTTCAAAAAGAGAGTTTCTGCTCTCTGCAACACTCTGTCAGGCAGAACTAATGACCCGAGGGCTTCATGCTACGTTATTTTCATGAAAAGCTCCAAATAACTTGAAACTATATAGGTCTTAAGCATCTCAGAAGAGAAAACCAAATTCCAGAGTCCTTGAACATGATGATTCAGGATAGGATTTTGACCCTGGTTGGGGGGAGTTCTCTCGGGATGGTGGTAGGCCTCTCTACTGTGACATAACTGACTCGCTTTGATGATATACAGATGGCAGGAAAAAGGAATAACATCTAGAGAAGGCAGAAAGGAAAAGTCCACAGGACAGATGAACTTCATGCTGGCTAAGAAGAACCTCTTTTATTTGTAAGCAACTATTTTTCTTTAAAAGAGCCAGCAGCAGGACTCCGGAGAAGGTCTTTCATGTTTAACTAATGTTTCTCATATTTAAGAAAACTTTTATTTAAAAAAAATGTATAATTTAAAGGGTTAGCTGTAGGTCAGCATTAAGCCAAAAACTAGCCCTAAGGAATCCCTGCTGCTCTGCGCACGTGTGAGACACGGTCAGCTCGAGAAGGTTTCTATCTGCCGCCTTGCCAAGCCACATTACTATGGAAGCGCGGAAAGTGATAAACGGAAAGAAAGCTGAATGTTTCTGTAGGGACAGCTAGTACAGCGCGTGCCACCACTGCCCTCACACTGGCCAGGAAGTCAGCACTTAACAAATGCTAAGGATGAGACAGCGGTTCCCTACTTCTGTGTTGAGACGTCCATTCGTTGTTTACATGTTTCCACGCGCGTTTGGACTGGACTGACTCTTACAAGGGCACATCACGGGCTCCTTTTGTTTCAAATAGTTCTCTCCGGCTATATTAATAGTCATTGTCTGTTAGGGGCTGTCAAAAAGATCAAAGCAGTGGTCAGCAGTTGAGAATCTCTACTCTTTCCACTACTATTTGAGAATGTATGGAAGTACTATGTCCTTTTATCCAAAAGTACTTTTATCTAGTGGCGGCATACTGGAGTTTAGTTACTAAGGTTACACACAAATTTTTAGTTAGTTTATTGCAAAGTATTGGTTCATGATGTTCAAAAGGAGCATGACATTTCATAATCATAATCTTAGGGCTCAGAGCAACCTTTAAGGTTCACACGGCCTTGGCCCTGCCTTCAGAGAATTCAGGTAGATAAAGCGCCTGAATTTCAAAAAGGCAAACTGTCTTGCTCAGTTTCGCCATCTAGGTAAGGAGATTCAACCTCTGTTTTCTTCTCCCAGCACAATTGTCTGGGTGGAAATAAAGATCCAACCTCCTTAAACCCATAAGAATAGAAAGCAGATTAGCCATTTCCCCAGGCAGGAGGGGGACTGAACTCGGAGAGGGGGCAAAGCTTCCTTTATAAAATAATGAGAATGTTCCAGAACCAAGTGGTGATTGTGGTGAATATGCTAAGCGTACTTGAACTGTCCACTGTGACTAGCTAAATGGAGGACTTACCTTAATATTACAGTGTTGCTATGAACTGCCCACTTCTCTGTCACCTCAAATTCTTTTTGAGTTACTTGAGTTCAGGGGCCATGCCTTCTGTGTCTTTGGTCTTTCAAGACCCAGCTATATTCTTAATAAATTCTACTGGACTCTTCCTGTGTTGGTTTGAATGAGAATGGCCTCCACTGCTTCATATGTTTGAATACTTGATAGAACTGTTTGAGAAGCATTAGAAGGTATGGCCTTGTTGGAGGAGGTTTGCCGCTAGGAGTGGCCTTTGAGGTTTTAAAAGACTCACACATTATCAGTGTGTTCTCTTCCTCCGACTTACAGATTAAGATGTGAGTGCTCGGCTGTTCCTGCCACCGTGCCTTGTGCCTTTGTTCTGCCATCGTGGACTCTAACCCTATGAAACCATAAACTCAGTTAAATGCTTTCTTTTTTGTAACTTGCCTTGATCTTACTATCAGAGCACTAGAAACTAACAATAAGATGCTTCTTTTTAAAAACTGTAACCATTACCAGTTGAAAAAAAATCTTTTCACCAGTGAGTTTACAGTAGTGCTATACATTTTGCCTAGCCTGCTTCATCACATTACTAAATCGGATATGATTATCTGAGACCTATGCGGGCTAAATAGGTCATTAAAGGCAAACAAAGGATATATTTCAGTCATTAGAATACCAGTGTGCTCCTCTCAAAACATATCTTCATTAAAATTTTTCTAGGTTTGAGGGGTGAATCTTGTGGAATCTTGCAAAAGTTGGGAAAGGATGTTTGTTCTCTCACCAAAGTGGAATGACTTCCAACTCATCTGCAGAAACAGTAAGCAGTACATTAGAATATCCTAGTCCTGTAAGATTATTCAGATCATTTCCACAAGGTGGGTAGCACATTGCTGCTGCATTATCCTAAAGCAGGTAATGTCCAGTGCTCAGTCTCAGCCTTGTACCCTCTCACACAGTAGGGTAAATATGAGCCCATTGACCTAATGTGCGCCTATACCACACACTGATGCCCATCTTTCCAAATCCTCTTTTTCTGAATGAAAGAAAGGAAAACAAAACTAAACAAAACAAACAAAACAGGCTAAAAGTAGCATCATGAAGTAGGTGTCCTTCTGACTTGGTTTTGGTTCATTTACCACCATATCCTCAAAATGTATCCATATTAATCCTGACTAGATTTTCTCCTTTACTAAAGATGAACAGTCCATGATATTGTAAATGCTTATTGAATTCCACAGTTCCTTAAGTACTAACCTTTTAAAGGGCATCTAACAATTTTCTAAATGATGGCCTATTTTAAAAGGGTATAATAAATATTGTACCAAAAATGGACATAAATTTTATAGATGGAATTATATATTCCTGAAGCATTAAAATAATGATAATAAAATTTAGAAGTGGTTCATGTAATGAAAGTGATTATGCTTGTTACCTTATCCCACAACTGTTAATTTTTAAGAATGTTCAGGTATGTTTAATTCAAACTATTTAAACTAAACCAAAGATACATTGTAGTTTTAAAACACACACATTTTTGTACGCTTTCATGTGCCTAATATTAGTAGTACTAATATGTTCAATAACTGACTTTCCATATACATAACGTATTATAAATTTATTAATTTAGGATTGCACAATAATTTGTATACAAAACATAACATGTAAAATACGTTATTTTTTGAAACTTCCACATAACCAGTTGATTCTCAATGACTCATTGAGATTTTCCTGACTATTTCATCTATGTCCAGGTTTTAGTTATAGTCAGACAAATGGACATGAATATTACTATTGATGTCCAAGGATTACATTAAGAGGTAAAGCCAGAGCTGGGCAGTGGTGGCACAAACCTTTAATCCCAGCACTTGGGAGGCAGAGGCAGGCCAATTTCTGAGTTTGAGGCCAGCCTGGTCTACAGAGTGAGTTCCAGGACAGCCAGGGCTACACAGAGAAACCCTTTTTCGAAAAAAACAAAAAACAAACAAACAAACAAAAGAGGTAAAGCCAGAAGTGAAACAAAGAAGAAACATGCTCAAACTTCCCATGATTAATTATGATGAATTGTTTCTACTAAATTGAAAACTATGTTTTGAATAAGAGAAAGAAAATTATTTGATTTTTCTGTGCTATTTACAAGTATACTGTATATAACAAAGAATTTCCACTTTCTAGACCAAAAGGTGTAAATATATTCTTAAGATCTTAAATAATAATAAAATGTGAAATGATTCAGAAATAATTTGGGGGAATTTATATTTTGCCTACCATATATATCTTTAATTGTAACTTTAAAGAATATAATTTTAATGACCAAAACTATCAATATCAAACTAAAGTGTCAATTTAGATACCAAAATTATTTGGGAAAAAAAGAGTTTTTTTAAAGTGGGAAAAAATTAGAAAATATGCATAATGATTTAAATTAATAAAAATAAGATTGAATTTTTTTGAAGTGATAAAATACAAACAAATCCAGATTTAAAAATAGAAAGAATATCACTATACCAAATTAAGATGAATAAAAGAACAGACTTAGAGGGCTTAAAAACATTGAAAAATCATGATAAAATAGTGGGAAAATATAATTTACTCAATGTAAGACCTAAAGCTACAGTGTATATAAAATAAAATTGCCTAGAAGAAAATCAAAATACCTCAAAGCACTTTCCTTAAAATGTTTCTAAACTAAATGTATCTCCCAATGAGATTTGTCACATTTTCAAGGAACAGGTAAGATCCATACAGAATAAATTCCACTTTAACTCAGAGAAACAGATGGAAGGCTGCAAACTTAATTTTGGAATGCTGACATAATCTTACCTCCAAAAATATTATAAGAAAAACACGAGGTATAGCATGCATAATATGAATATTCTTTTTGATTATGAATTTTGGAGTAAAATCCTAAATAAATAAGGAAATTAAGTACAATGACAGAGAATATAACCCATTATGATCACATGCAATACCAGGAATACAAAATTGGTTTCTTATTGGGAAATTTTCTAATAAAAACCTAGCTAGATCAAACAAAAATGAATCATCAACTTAAAAGGTAAGCAACAAACAGTGGTAAAATTTATAGCAATAACAATAAAAAATCCCTAGCAAACTATAAATATAACAACATCTTAATGTGACTTGGACTATTCTTCAAAGGCAGATCACCTATACCTTAATACTGTTAGGTCTTAAGATTTTGGATACACAACCCGCAGCATTAGCACCACCTGGAAACATGAAAATCATGCCAACACTGTGAATCACTCACATCCCAATAAATCGGAAACTGAGGAAAGGTCTCTGTAATGTGTGTGTAAGTGTGGCAAGGTAGTAGAACACAGGTGGTATGAAGATGGTTAGGGAAAAATGGCAGGGGGGTATGAAATTTAGATGGGGATGAGGATGGGGTCAAAGCTTTCGGGCAGTGCAAAGAAGGGGAATAAATATCACTAGAGCTGTTTGAAAAGGTCAGAAATAAATCAACTAAACCATAAATGTTCCATTATACATTTTAGAGTTGTTAGCCAATGGGGTCCCGTAGACCCCACCAAATTATAGGCTGTTTCCATTCTTCTTGGTTATTGTTTTAGTTACTCTTCTAATAATGCTAGAAAACATTGTGATCCAAAGCAACTCATGAAAGAACAGATATACCTCAGCTTACATCTCTGAAGTAACACTCCATCATCTCAAGAAATCAGGTCAAGAACTCAAGGCAGAAACATGGAGGCAGAAACTGATTCAGAGACCATGCTTGCTCCTCATGACTTGCTCAGCCTACCTTCTTATATCACTCAGGAGCATCAGACCAGGGATGGTACTGTGCACAGAGCTGGGCCTACCCACATCTGTCACCAATCATGAAAATGCCACACAGGCTTGCCCACAAGCTGATCTGATGGAGGAGTTTACTCAACTGAGAATATCAAACAACTCTAGCGTATGTCAAGCTGACAAAAATCTAGCCAGCACAGTTAACATTCAGAACTTATCAGTGAGACTCAATTGCTAAAAAATATTACACATTTGAGTTATATAGAGAAATTAGGTGGGTACTGACTAAGTGGGTAAGATTCATCCCTAGTGGCTAACTTTCCTAGTTCTAGAAGGTGCTAGACATGCCACTAGAGGACAAAAGTAAACACTGTTCTCATCTAGTTATGAACTCTCCAAGCTATAACAGTCTGCCTGGCAAGATATGCAGATATTGGCATGAATGTTAATAGGGGTAACCAACCATTTTCTGTCTGGATTTAAGTCCTACTCCATGAGATAGAACCTATATCTGACACTGTTAATAAACTCGTGGCTACATAGATCATAGACCCTAGGGAAAACCAACTTCTATTTTTCCACCAAGTGAGCACAGTATTAAAATGACTCTTAAGAATTATTACTATAACCATTGACCAACCTGTCTCTCTACCCTCATCAGAGAAGCTTCTTGCAGCTAAAAATTAGCAAAAAGAGCCACAATTGGTCAACAGGAAAACAAAAAATAAAACCATGGATCACTCAGCCCTAAATGTCTGTCTCACACTCCTTCTCTCATGGAAGGGATCTCAGTAAAAAGGAAAGTAAAATGGTTATAAGAACCAGAAGTAGTAGTTGAGTTAGCAGTGATTTCTTAAACAACAGGGAAGGTGCACAAGTAAACTCCTATAGATTGCAACAAGAAGCACAAACTCTACGTAAGCTTAAGCCAGACAAAATTCCAGCACAGAGGTGAAGGAGGAGAGTACACAGTCCCACCCTTACCTGAGGAATTTTTGGTGGTTAGTAACTGCAGGGAAAGGTGAAATTAGTTTTCTTTATTGGTGTGACCTCTGATATATTGACCACTCTCCAGTGTAGTTCCCATAACCCAGAGGAGTTAGACAATACAAACTGGACTCCTTGGGGTTGGAGAGAGGAAAGGAAGGAGGAAGAGAAGGAAAGATGGAGAGAGAGAGGGAGGGGGAAGAGGAGGGACAGGGAGAGAGAGGAAGTTGGATGAATAAGTATACCAGGATACATCCTGGAGGTTTGAGGGAAGTGAAAATGATCAAAATATATTGTATAAAATTCTCAAAAAAATCAAACAAATATTATTTTTAATTTATATAGATAGATATCTTTACATATACATATATACATACACATACATACACACACATACATGCTTTGCGTGCATGCACACATACATATACATGGAATGAAATTGGTTTACCTCATGCTGGGAAATAATGTTCCTCTAAGAAGACATAGACTATCAAACAACAAGCCTAGAGCCAGGTATGGGATACCTCCCTATAAGTTGTTAGTGAGGTATATTTAAGAGATCCCCAAAACAATACAGGCTATGAGCATTGCTCTTAGTTGCCTTGACAGACCTTGAAGGCAAAATCCTACAGCTGAAAACATTGCAGACCAGTCCTATGAGATGGAGAAATCATGCTGTAAGGCCCTGAAAGCTAATTTTTATAGTATCAGAAGCTATTATGTAGGTTGTCAAGGGAGGAAAGTTATCAACAGACCTACATAGCTGTAACCCTATGAACTTTAATAGGAGTTGGCTTGACAAAATATGCCCACTAGTGTAGTAGTGGCACAAATGCCTTGGGGATAACCAACCACCATCTGATCGGATTTAAGGTCCACTCAATAAGAGGAACGTATGCCTAGACAAGAACCTGATGCTGGAGAGGTCATAGACCCTAGTGGGAAAACATACTCCTACCATTTTACATCTCACATTTATATAATGTCCCAATTGCCTTCTAAAGCCTATCTTTATACACATAGATCTCAACCCTCATCAAAGCAGCCTCTTTTGTAGCAGAGATTATTACAGAAGACTTCAATAGATTAAATATAAAGATGTGGTTGTGGGATGCCAACGCGCAGATAGGACGTCTACAGAATACCCCTTCCCACTCTCATAGAAGGGTGGGTAGAGAGATTATTAAGAGCCAGAGGACTAAGAGGACTGTTATGAAATATTGTCTCTTTGATATGACATGGATGTTACACACCCATGAACTCTAATAGCTATGATTGTCTCTATAAGAGCTGCATAAGATCAAGCCTGTCAATATATTCCAGGATAGATGGGTAAATATCCACAAGGCTCCACTCTTAGTTGAAAACCTATAAGCAGTCAACAGATGCTCTGAGGGAAGGATCAGTTTTCTTCAGTAACAATAATCCTTGATAGGATGATTGGTGGTCATTCTTATTCCCCTGTGATCTGAACAGAACTAATTGAACCCATTGGTTACATATTTTTTAAAATGTAATAACTCATTAATTTAAGAAGGGTATGGAAGGAAATGGGGAGAAACTGAGGTGGACATGAAGAGGAGATATGATTAAGATGCACTATCGTAATGAGTGAAATTCTCAAAGAATAAAATCAGTCTTCATGTAGTGGTGAGATAGAATTAACACATATAAACTACTGAGAGCTATTTTTCAAAATTTTAGGGATTTTTTCTATTACAGCATTATGAAATGCAGTTATTATTTAAAATAAAATCCATAAACTCCCCATTAATGTATATAGTGCCTGTGAGTGAATTGTTTTTACGGCATATCATTGTTGCCTTTGAGATAACCACATTAATTTAAGTCTGAAGGTGATAGCACGTCATGATGGTGTATTGTGCATGTCTTTTGCACTCTGTCTTCATTGTGAACAGCCCATGATGAGAGAATATATAGTACTGATCAGGAAAATGCTAAAATATATGGTATGGTTTGTTATCTAGATTTTTGTCCATATGTAGATTGCCATTTTTTCTAAGAAGGACTACATAAGAAACATTTTAGGCCCTCTTTATGGCACAGCTACCTCTATAGTATGAAGGCCACCAATGGCAATATGTAAATAAACAGGTGTCACTGTGTTCCTGTGAGACTTTATTTACAGAGAGAAGCATTGGCTCAGGTTGGCCTGTCAGCCATAATTTGCTGACTGACTCCTGACTTAGGCTTTCAAAAGCAATGGGCAAGGTGTTATATGTGTTGTGAAAGTACATGTTACATAGTGAGAAGCACAAAAACACTTGTGACCTTTCTTTCAGAATTAGAGACTTATCTGATCCAGAAAGAAAGTACCTCAGTTAGTGGAAAGCCAGTCAAGTTTAAACATCTGTCTTCACTGCTTTGCTTAACTTTGTCTTTTACTCAGTGCACACAAACAAAAATGTCAAATGTCAACAAGTAGCCACACGAATATGTTTATCAACTGTAACCAAAGATTGGCTAAGGATAGAAGAGTTTCCCAAAGTCAGATAAAAGCATTCCATAACACTGAATCAGAAGCACGAATTTAGACAGCCTGGGGGGGGGGGCGGGGAGGAGGGGGAGGGGGAGGAGGAGGAGGAGGAGAAAAAGAAGAAATAGAGGGGTTGGATATATAGTTCACCGAGTAAAGTGCTTGCAGGCATGGGGACCTGAGTTTGGATCCTCAGCATCCATGTAAATTCTGGATGTGACTATGCACATCTGCACTGCCAGTACTAGTGTGGAAGGCTGGGATGGGTAGATCTCTAAGGCTCACTAGGCAGGCAGTATAGCCTAAGCATGAAGCTCCAGATTCAGTGAGAGACCTGTCTCAAAAGGTTGAGAGCAAAACGAGACACCTGATATTAGCCTCTAGCCTCCATGTTGACACACATGGGTGCGTGTGTTTGCACATATACATACCCAGGAGTATGCCACGTAGAAGAAATAAAGAGGAGAGATGGCTTGTAACAATGAAAAGAATCATTATAGAGGCCTATGTTTTCTGCATAGAGAAACTCAAGAGTCAACTGAAAACTGTACAAACTAATCAGAAGCTGACTAAAGAGTCATGGAGAATAATGACAAAAGCAATGGGGCACCTGACAGTCATAAAAAGTCACTTAGAACAAACGCAGTGAAAAAACGGCAATATTCCCAAAACAAAATCAATTCATATTGTATCCTTAAAAGTAAGAAGACTACATAGCCATTACAAATGTCCATCATAGCTTCTCTCCTCAGGTGTTCATGGTTTGCAAACTTCCTCCCTAACAGAGACTGCTCCTACTGAGATTAGCTAACCTGCTTTTTTATCCAGTTATATATCCCAAATACTGACTCCTTGTTCAGCTGTATGCAATGACTCTGCCTCTCTGTTCAACTCTGTGGGATAAACACTGAGTTCCTTAATACTGTTGTTTCTCCATCAGAGAGCCCAGTTCACCAGAGTCCTGGATTTTCTGTGTGTCTGATTGTTTGTCTTTTCTTTATTCCCTTACAGCCCCCAGTCAGGTAAGTCCCTGAGGCTGAGGAGAACTCAGCAAACCTTCATTTAACACTTCAGAGTAACTAAGTAAATGACTTGGTCAAACACTACCCGTATTTAACAGATTTACACAACTTAGTAGCTCACAATGAACAGATAGTCATTTTTATCATTTTTAATACCATCCATAAAATTAAATATTTTTATTCTAATTTTCACTTATTTAAAGTCAGGTTGAATATCTTTTTATAAATTGTTAACTATATACTTCTGTGAATTGCTTCTTCATTTTCCTAATTGTCTCTTATTAGTTTCTAAGTTTTTTTTTTTAATAAACTATGTACAGTGAAGCACTGCTGGGGTTTTCCAGTGATGAGAGCACGTCTGGATAACAGCAAGAATGAATGTACTAGTGGAGAAAGCAAGAGGAGCAGCCATGAGATACAGCTGGAATGTTAGTAATGATCCAATTGCAAGGGCCTTCAAGGTTAACAGGAGAACTCCAATTTGTATCTAAAGAGTTAGGAATTGGCTTGCTAATCAATTTGAAATGGAGGATGACTGGGCTGACGAGATGGCTAAGCAAGTAAAGCTGCTTGCCAAGCAAGCCCGACCACATTAGTTCAATTCCCATAACTCTTGTAAAGGTAGGGAGAGAGAACTGACTCTACAGAAGTGTTCTGTTTTCTCTGTACGTATGCTGTGCAGGTCTATGCCCCGACACAGATATACTTTGCAAACACACATGCACACACACACACACACACACACACACACACACACACCACACACACATTTATAATAATAAGTATAATGGTAATGTATGGAAAATAAATGGAGAGTAACCTAATCACATTTTTTTGTTTTTTGAAGATCATTCTTATTACAGATGAGCAAATGGATAGGGAAAGGCCAAATTTTGCCATGGTCCTTCTGAATAATAAAACAAATAAAAGCTCTCTTTCATAGAGTGCTCGTTAAATGCCAAGCACCTCACAGGAATTATTGTGTATCTCCATAAGAAGCTTGTGGGTTAGACGCTGTAGTGTCTAGTTTGGACTAAGCTAATGAAGTAAGAATACACTGGCAAAAGCATCTCCAGGACCAGCATGCATTTCTCTGCTGTAACACAGTCCTGCTAGGGTTTCAGCTCCAGCAGCAGTCCAGAGCTGAGAGCATCTCCCTGTTGTTTCTCCAAACTCTGTGCTTCATTTTAGTCTTGCTCCTGTGCTGAAGGCCTCACTACCACATGACTATGGAAATGGGCTCACTGATTTCATAGCTGTAGATACAAACCAGTCCTTCCAGATCTACTGAAGAGATCTTAATCACATGGAAACACTCCCCAGCAAGGAAAGCTGGACAATATGTCTAGTTCTGAGGCCACTAGGGATAGAAGAGCAGAAACACATGAGTGGTTACAATTCTCTGCCCTTACCAGTGCAATTGCTCTTCCAAACATGGGGAAAGTTCAGCTCCAAGACAGCAAATAACTTTCCCAAAGTGACATTAGTGAAAGGAGCTGAAAGCAACCCAAAGCCCATATCTAACTAACCCTAAGTTCTTGACCCACTTCCTGCTCTGCTGATCTTCTTGGATACTGACCTCACTGCCTGTCAACATTGGAGACTCCAAAGAGGGGACAAAACTGTATCTGTCTTCCTTGGACTACAGGTTATAAGACAACTACCTTTGAGTTAAAGCCAGCTTGCCACCTACATACTTAGTTTTATCCTAACAGCCCAACTCATGCTTTCCCATGTTGTATACAGCTGTTTTTATGCCAAAACATCACAGTCACAAAGGGACTTAAAACCTAAGTCATTTATCACTTGGTCTTGACAGAAAGCTTGATATTCTCCATTATGAACTATCTTTGTTGATCAACATATTGTCCCTCTGGAACACTTGTTAGTCAAATACAGAATGCACATTTATAGGCTGATTGGGGAAGGTATGAGATTCCTACCTGTCCACTGAAGACAGCAGACAGCAACTCATCAAATCAAGTAAGAATTCTATCACAAATGTAAGAATTCTATGTTCCATTTAGGGAGAGAAATTAATGTTAAAATATGCATTTCAGATAGGACCAAAGAGGAGTAATATCAGTGCCACAGTGAAAGGCAACAGAGTAACTCTAGGAATAATAAACACATTCTGGAGTGGTTCCCTTCATACAGCGTGGGTAAAATTCGCTAATACCATATGTTTGTCGTATGCAGGGAGGCATGGTCTGACTATGAATTTTGGAATTTTACCAGCAAACTTGACAGTCTGAAGTGGCAGATATGCTGAACTGCTCTTCTCCATGCAGGCTGGTGGCTGAAGGTTCTGAGGGAGACTGAGAGGGAAGCAAAGAGGCTGCTCTGCCTGCAGCTTGAGAGGAGTGGGGCTGGATAGGGCACATTCTTGTCAATCTCAATCAGTCCCACATGCCCACATTGGGATAGAGGAAAGTCCTGCTGCTGCCTTCATAGATACGCTTTTGTTAAATTGGATTTTAACAAAGAGCAATCTGATTGGCTGTCAAGCTACCCAGCTGTGAGATTAACAGGACCATATCCACTAATTGGGACTTGTTAGGTACATCATCATTCATTAAATCAATATGCCCATGAAAGAGAAGACCAGCAAGCAAGGAAATCTCTCAGAGGACCTAATTTTACTCCCTCTTTTGGAGTAGGATTCTAAATGGACTCATTCTATTTAACTCTTTAAGCTGTGATTTCTAGACAGTTTATACAGTCTTTGGTTCTTTGGGTCAAAATTAAGTTTGAGGAGTCAGGCCTTTTTTGTTGGATCAGTTCTGAAGCTTATTACTCATCTCCATTTAGTGAGTGATACAGCAAAAGAAGTGGCATTTTCACAGAGAGGAGATGTGAGTTTGGATCACCGTTTCTCACAAGAGCAGCATGCACATTTTCCCACAATGAAAGGCAGTACATGAAATGTCCAAAGACATAAATAAGTGAACAATTTTTCCCTTCATGTCACAGAGACCCCACTGAGCTGCTGTTACACTTCCTAATATCCATCCATACTTCTGACAAAGCTTGGTCTTTAGCCAGCTCCAGAGTGGAAGTCAAAGCTATAAACAATGATTAAAGTTCACAAGGGTCTTTCTTCCTCAAATGCTTGCTATAATGTTTGAAGAGCAGTGGATGCAAATATGAATAGACTTCCTTTTTCCTTATCTCTTACTTGCAAAGCATCAATTTTTGTCCTTGGTTTTCATTCCTGTCTCACCAAACTCCCACTTTCACCCCAACCCTACTTCCCTGGAAAACTCCAGGGCTTGAGTTATTGTAGCATAACTCAAGCTCTGATGCTGGAGAGCTACTTGGCCTTCAGGTTTGTGTCTCGTTGCAAGAAGAGGTGTGAGTTATTGCACAATAATTCACATCATGTTGTATCTCATTGCTTAATTAACTTTCCTATCACAGTGAGACATTCTTGCATCAGCAAATGTGGTGCCTTCATATGACTAAAAAGCATTTCTTTACATCCTGCTGGTGAGGCGGGACTATCATCGTGCAACCGTACATTGAAGGTGATTTGACTCTTGGGGGCTGGAATTCAAACCATCATCACTTATAGAAGTGCAATGTCAAAGCCTCCCTCCATATTTCCGTTTCTGTATGTGAATAGGCTAGGGTTGCTCATCTTTTGTTCCCTGGTAAAAAGGGGGAGTTGCTTTTTTGGCATTTGTGCAGATAAAGTAGTAGGCGGAACAGATTTGGTTCCTTCTTCTTCCTGTCCAATTGTATAACTGTTCCAATTTCTAAACATCTGCTATTCCATTAAAAAAAAAAAGCTGGTTTTAGGTTTGCAGGTGTGATCACAAGGGATACAACATCTGTGGGGAGGCTTCACAAATGAAGAGGAATATATGCAAAACTGGCAGATGATATCAGCTGCCACTAAGTACCAGCCGTCACAGTGGTTATTCTAAAGCCTCACAAATTCACAAATTGGGAGTCTGAAGTTTAGCGTTTCCCCCAGCTGCATGTCCTGAGTTTGTGTTCTGCCCACCGGTGAGGAGCAAAGGGTACACTGACTCTGAACTTCTCAGGCTAAACTCGCGAGCTGCCTGCCAAACAGTCAGCTCCACTGTCACAAAGACATGCACACATAATAAGTTCAGTTCTGTGGGAAACTGCTCTGCACTCTTGGGTGGGATGTGCAGTCAGGTGCAGACATGGAGAGCACAGAGGAGAGGCTCAGGAAAAAAACCAAATCTCACTGTTCTCACAGCTGCTGGAAAGAACATAAGAGACCATGTAGCGCCATTTGGGGAAGACACAGAATGGTCAGGAGGCAGAAGACAAGCAAGGGAGGTAGGGTGGGGGTGTTTTCTCCAACAGAGCCTACACTAGAGCTTCCCTGGAAAAGGGGACTGAGGTTGTCAACAGTTTAGGATGAGTGATTTTGCATGGTCTGTACTGGCTTTAAACTATAGTAGTGCTTCCCGGCTGGCTGGTCCCTGGCCCTGGGAGTTTTGCCTCCAAGAAGGCCAGGGCTCCATGAAGCACTAGGTATGACTCTAGAATGGTTCATAGGCACATCAAAGGTGCTTCTGAACCCAGATTATCTTGAAGAATTAACTAGCCTCAGTCTTAGGCCTAAGACAGGCTTCTCCAGTGTGAAAGGGATTTTGAGGTGTCAAAATTGTATATAAAGAAAACCCACCCATATGTATATACCATATATACAGACGTGCTCTGGTTGCCATGGCATCCCCACCATAGGGATGAACCCTCAAACTGTAACCCAGAAATACGCCTTTACTCCCTAAGTTGCTGTTACTAGGTATTTTATTTTGGCTCAATAATGAGAAAAGTAACTGATGTAGGAAATGAGTACTGAGAGTAGAGTTGCTGCTGTGATAAACCTGGCCATGTGGTTTTCAGGCCACTGGAACTGGTTTACAGAAAAACATTGAAGAGTTTAGAACTTCAAGCTAGAAAAAAAAAAAATGTTAGAATTTTGCACAGCTAGAATTAATGCACAGCTTAATTGGCCATTCTGGTGGAAGTCCAGAAGAGCAGACTGTTGAGAGGAATACAAAAAGTACAAGTCTGGCTCATGAAATGTCAGTGCAACGTGGACGGAGGGCTAGAAGCCATTCATGTTATATTCTGACAGGAACTAGAGCTACCTTCTGCCTGTGTCCTTGATGATGCTGAATTCAAACATAATGGACTGATTTGCTTTGGCTAACAAAAATCTCAAGACAGAATAACTATTATTCAGGCTGTGGCAAGGCTACTGCTTACTACTCTCACCCAAGTCTACAGAGAAACAGGGCAACAGTAGACCAAGGAGATATGAAAACCATGCTGTGTGCCAGGGAAGCTGGGGAGGGGTAGAGTGAAAGATGACATGGATGCTAGGAAAGCAACGGTATCTGTTGAAGTATTTAGCACAAGTGATGAGAAGAGTTTTTCTGCTTTAGAACAACAGGAAAGGAACCCCAGAGGGCACGACCCTTTTCATCAAGGGCTCCAGCTTGTGAAAATGTATTTATTTGAAATGAAATTGCCCCTGGAGGGGTTCCCTGCTCAAAAACAGACACTTAGGGTCAGCCCAGATGGCACACATTGGCTGAGGCAGCATGTGTAGTCCAAAGGGGCAGGATACATATTGAGCTGTCAGCAGAAGTTGTCAGTGACATCTACATAGTACTGTTTTTACAGTTATGATAGATGGAAGAGTGACAAGATCATAGAGGTTTGTGCCAAGAACCCAGAAGGCTACTGAGACCAAGCAGTGTGTGCTAGAGTTAGATTTTGTGCTGGTAAGAATTTTGTCAAATTGACATAATCCAGGGTCATCTAGTGTTGGGAGCAGGAAGGTCTTTTGGCTCACAGAGCTCCAGGGAAACCACAAATGTTAAACACCCAGGATTTTCCTTTCAAAGGGAAAGTTGATGTGTTTTTCTAGAAGGCTGGGGATTAGAGGTGACAAATAGTCTAGTGATCTGTAGTATCTGTAGGGCCAGAACTGGAGATGGATAGTAACCTAAATGGCATTTTCATTACCTGTGTAGCCAGGGTCTCCCTCAAGCTCCCATAACCAGGATTGGATATAACTAATAGTACAATTGACCCTTATAAAATCTATATAGTCAAAAGCTCTCACAAGCTCCTACAACCAGAACCAAGTGGTGACTAATAACCCAAATGGCCTCTCTGCTATCTGTATAACCAAGACCAGGCCAACACATCCTTCCTTAGGCCCTTAAGCTGATAAGGTAGCCTATTTCCAGAACTCATCTTTGTGGAAGAAATGCCATGTTTCAATGTAATTTTTGCCTCCTCATGTACTGGGGATTGACACCAGAAATTTTTTCCCCCAAAATTATATTAGAAAATAAGCCAGCTGGCGTCAGCCTTCCCAAAGTTTGATCCAGGTTAATGATGTCAATCTCAACTGAGTTTTCATTCTCACCCATTTGTGGATCTCTTCTCTGCCTGCCATGTCACCTTCCAAGACTCCCTAAGATTAGGAAGAAGGACCCATTGGAAAAATGCTTCCACAGTATTTCCCTGCAAGCCTGTGAAAAATTTTCTTGCTTCATGGTTCATGCGGGAGGGCCCAGCCTACCGTGGGAAGTGCTACCCATGAGACAAGAAAGCAGGTTAGAGAAACGATGAGGAACAAGCCATTAAGAGGCATGATCTCTATCTGCTTCAGATTCTGATTCCAGGTGCCTGCCTTGATATCGCAGTGATAGAAGGTAAACTAAAACAGATTCAAGGCAAGCAAACTCTAGAAAACTATTACAAAACCCTGTGACAGTGAAAGCTGAGTTTCAGTGGAGAGCCCATGATGTTAGAAATGCCAGAAGAAAAGCTTCATAGATGGAATGAGATCAGCCCCAAAGAGGCTGTATGCATTACAAGGCGCAGAAATGGGAGTGGGACAGGGTGCCTAAACTCTTTGGAACTGAGAGGATCCCATCACAAGCTCCAGATGCCAGATGCAGACCTTCAGGAATGAATGTTTTCCCTGCTGGGTTTTAGTCTTGTTTTGGTCCAATCTTTTCTTGAAGAAGAAAAGCACACACTGCTTGGTCTCAGTGTGGCTGTGCCCTACCCTTCCATTTTGGAATGGCAATGTTTCTATACAACATCATATTCTAGAACCCAGTAACTTAGGTTTTTAATATTCTAGAGGCTAACAGTTAAGGGACCCCCGAGTCTCAGATGAGACCACACTTTTGAACAGTGCTGGAACTGTTAAGGTCCACTGGCTCTTTTGAAGTTGGACTGAATTACTTTTTTTTTTTTTTTGCATCACAACATGGGTATGAGTCTATGGGAACAAGAGGCAGAAGATATTGGCTTACAGCTAACATTTGCATTTGCCAGGTTGGCAAATGGCGCACTTGTGCTTAATATTGTCATCTTCAGGGATCTAAAAGTGCCTACAAAATGAGGCTGTGGGCATAACTGTGAGTGAGTTTCTAGAATTCATGACCTGAGCTGGGAACACCCACCCTAAATTTGGGTAGCACCATTCCATGTGTTAGAACCCCAGACTGAACACAAAAGGAAAATGAGCTCTTCTCTCTCTGCTCCCTGACTGTAGGGGCAATGTGACTGCTCACCTCATATTTTGCCACCATGACTTACCATAACAAGATGTACCCTCCTCAAACCATGAACCTTTCCTCTCCTTACCTGCCTTTATCAGGTATTCTATCACAACAATGAGAAAAGTAAACCAGATCTAATATCAGTATCTTTAATCAATACATTGCAAATGACCACCATTTGGGGACATTGAGATGGAAAATTAGATGTATATAAGATACCAAACTTGTCTTAGTTACAGCGCATTAATTAAAAAGACGATAAACAATTGTTCCTTATATTCTTTGCTTATGAAGTTTGCACAAAAAGGAAAATTTCCATTGGAAAATATTTCCCGTGTTATCGGGTAACAGTAATGAGTCTGAACAAAGCTAATTACAGGGATCCTGCAGAGTATGTGAAGGGGAGGAGTCAGCTTCCATACCTATGGGTACCGGAGGAGACCCAATTACTAAATTTAACCCCCAAAGAAAAATGGAGTTTCTGCAGAGGCTTATTGTAACCTCAGACTTTGGAAAAGTTGGTTTCATCTATAAGAAGGAAAGAGTACAAATATCCATATCAGAATATTACAGACCTGCCAGTACAGAATCTGCAGAAAATGGAAACCAGAGTAAATAAGCCCCCTTTCTCCAAAGAGTCACAGAGTTGACTGACATTTTAGTAGTCCTTTATACTTTAGTATGAAGACTTATTTTAGATAGTGATGTCCAAATATGCTGGGAGAAATATTTTGATGGGCGTGACTTATGCAAGAGGAACAGTTCAATTCAAATATTAATTTTAAAGCCCTGTTGCCTACTCCCTTCTCAAGAAGGGAAGTACATCACATAGTGAGAGATTATAATTTCCAGCTGCCAGGCACAGGTGCATTGAGCTTATGGATTTATCCATAGGATTCATGGAGATCGAAGTCAAGCTGAGAAGGCAGCTGTTGCTGAGAAGATGGCCAAGAAGGAGGAAATTCAGAGAATGGCCAATCCCACTGCTGAGCCAAGGACAGCAGATATGTCTGCTGAGGTCCAAGACGGGAAGAAAGAAAAGGCACAGGGTTTCAAAGTTTCGTGATGTTTGTCAAAGAGAAAGGCACTCAGCATCTCTTGGTTTTATCAGGAAACCTGGTCTTCTTGGAGCCACAGGCCCAGTCACGGTGTCACTACTAGTGATAGCAGGCTGTCTGGACCGAAGCTTTTAATAAAGGCCTGGTTGAGAGTCAGAGGAACTACCGAAGAACATTGGTCATATACGAGAGTGTAAAGACAAGAGAAAGAGGAGGGCCGGGCAGGCAGTGTATGTTCAAAGTGCACCTTATGAATTTACAAAACTGTGCCACCAAAATTCATTATTTATACTAATTAATATATCTAAAATGTTTTAAAATATAGTGAAAATCCTGAATACTCAATATAGTAAAATCTAATGACCAGTGGAGTCCTTTCTTTAATAATTTACTAAACACAAACTCCCATGTTAAGAACACATTCAAATTCGATCATCAATAGGAGGAAAGGACCTCAGCCTTGTGAAGGCTCTGTGCCCCAGTGTAGGGGAATGCCAGGGCCAATAAGTGGGAGAGGGTGGGCTGGCAGGCATGGGGAGGGGGGAGGCAAAAGGGGTTTGTTCTTGTTGTTTTTGTTTGTTTGTTTGTTTTTTGGAGGGGAACCTGGGAAAGGAAAAATTTACATGTAAATAAAGAACATATCTAATTAAAAAAAAAAAAAACACATTCCCTATGTTGGTATTTAATGGCCAGGATAGAATCTTGCTGTAGCCTCAAATATCAAATGTATTCCAGAAGAGTAAGGGTTTGTGGCCCTACTGTGCTCCTTTGGATGGGACAGAAAAAGGAGGACTGCATCAGGCATGGGGTGAAGTGGTCTAGATAAGACTCTGTGGTTACTAGGGGTACTGGCTATTCAAGAACAGTGAGAGCAGAAGATCTAAAAGCAAGAACAAGGGCGTTAAATGTGTTCATTCAATGCTACCAACACTCAGCCTTCCCTGCTGATCAGAAACTGCAAAAGAATAGAAAATCCTTAAGGATAGTGATCATGCATACTGGAAAAGGTGAGACTGTGTCCCTTGAGACACACACACACACACACACACACTCAATAACTTGCTGCAATAACTTGCTGGTTCACAAATACAATGAATTAGAAAACTTGGCCAACTCCTTGTGACCAGCGCTATCCTCTTACTATGATGTATGGGTACTGGAGCAGGGCCCAGTGACCTGGTGCTGCCCTCCACAGCAGCTGCTCCTCCTGAAACCAAGCTCTACCAGCTTCTTTTTGCTGCTGCATCAGCAGCATGCAGCTGCCTTCACTCATCTCTCCATAGAGGAAAGGGGTTCCTGCCTTCTTGAAAAAGTGACATCAGCTGTGCCCATTATCACTGACTCCACCCACATTCCTAACCCACTCACAAAAGCTGTTCCCTAGGCTAGCTCCATCCCTTTCTTGGCAGCAACTCTTCGAGTAAGTTGTGACCACAGCTGTTCTGCCTACAGTGTAGGTCAAAGAGTGACCCAAAACAGCTGCATGGTCCAGCATAGGCTAAGGAGCGTGGGCAGGATAGTGTATAGAACCCCAGGCTTAGTGGAGATGTATGATCTGCCTGAGCATGTGACCTTGTAGGTATCAATGGTTTACAAGAGTGCTGGATCATCTGAATAGGCAAGTGTCTCCACTATTTGAGGAAGGAAGTGGATTGAGGGGAGGTTGAGGGCCATGTAGCTGGCATTATTAGACCTGGCTCTTGAAAATTAGCAAATCTAATTAAATTTAGATGTGTCAAGATGATCTTTCAAACATTTTTTGGAACGACATGTATCTATGGGCATTGCATTGTTTATAAGGTTCAGACATGACAAATGAGCTGTTTAAAGAACAGCTAAGCCTCTGTTCATGTACATAGGGACTTTTTAGTGTAGCCAGATTTGAGTGTTACCCAGAGATCCCTGAACCCTTTTTGATGTCCTCTGTCTACAGCCACCTTTGAAGAAGAAGTTTGTATAGAGCTCTGCTTTGTTGAAGCCCAGATGCTCAGATGCCTGGTGGCTCTGCCCACATGTTTATGCAATATAAGATGCTCATGTGCTTGTTCGTGTCCATCTGGACCCCATTGGCCCAGCAGGATTTGGCTCAGGTTACCTTGTTTTCTGCTTCACCATATACAGCTAAAACTAGCCCTGTACCTGGCCGTACCACCTCATCTACCTGATTAGAACACTATATTAGGCATATGTTCATTTCTGGGGACACTCATATTTGATCTTCTTTTAGACCCCCATGTCCTAACATAGCCTTTTAGGGTCCAAAGCTCATGATTTATTCTGACACTGACAGTCAAGGGTGGCCTGTTATCAGGCAGTCCCCATCTGGGCAGCTTTGTTCCAGCAGTGTGCTTTGCTGGAGTAAATATGTTTTTGAAACACCACACTGGGAGCATCTTATAAATTGCAAATCTGAATGACCTTGGGAAATTTGTGTACCTCCTTGTCCAAATCTTACATATTAAATAGATCCCAACTACATTAGTTTTTAAGTTTATTTCAGGCTCTTACCATGATCTAACTCCACCTACCTACCATTTCAGTAGAACGTTTGCTGTGTTCAAAGTGCTTTGCTAAACTTATAATGACTATGAGTTAAATATCAGGGTTTCCACAAATTCTCAGAACCAGGTGGATTAAATGATGCTGTTGTGGCACACAGAGGATATTCAGAGATTTTTTTTTTTCTGGAGACTACAGATAAGATGAACTACAAGGTTGACGTAAAGAACTAATAAAAGAGATTTGATTAAAATGAAGAGAGAAATATAACAGGTAAATGTGTTATAGCGTGAAAATGTGTTAGAAGACTTAGGGAATAGCTACACTATTCATTGAGGCCATGTTACTAAGACTTAATCTGATTTGACCTTATAAATTCACTGAAGTGAAGATAATCAGGAAGGATATATAAATAAGACAAGAAATTAAATCTCCTATGCCAATTAGGAGATAGTACAACTAAAGAATGATAGATGCTGAGACCCCTCCCTGCCAGTCAGCAAGAAGAGACCACTCAAAGCTGTAAACTATGGTGTGGCCATCCCTGACACAGGATTTGCTCACAAAAGGATTTTGCAGAAGAATAATAGACCATCTGTTAGAAGGCATAAAAAAAGAGATCTGAGATTGTCAGTATTTACCCTCTTCATCAAGGGCAGGAGAGGCTCATGGTCCTGTGAAGCTTCTATGCCCCAGTGTAGGGGAATTACAGGGCCAGGAAGCAGGAGAGGGTGGGTTGGTGAGCAGGGGGAAGGGGGAGGGAACGGTATTTTTTCAGAATGGAAACCGAGAAAGAAAATATCATTTGAAATGTAGGTTAAAAAAATCTAATAAAAAAAAAAGAATAAGGAGCTTTGAATTGAGTCAGCGATGTCTATAACTGAATTGCAAAAATCAACAAAGTGATATCAGTTTAGGGCAAATGCAGAGCTATATGTGTTAGGAAGTTGAGAAATCCCAATAAGAAGAATTTAATCACAAGTAGGTAATGATCTCTTACAAAACCAGCAACGCAAAGGGGGAGGTAAAGAAATTATGGCTCAAACAATGAAAAGTAATTCATGAGTAAATATACAAAGATAAAGTAAGATAGAAGAGACATTTATCTTTAGTCTCTCTGGTTTTCTACTTTAGAGGAGAGTCAAGGAAACCAGTGGAACCCTCACAAAATCCTGAGACTCACAGCACTAGGAAAATATACGTTTTGCCCATGTGTCAACCTTTGTATAAAACTTCTGAGGACACCCTATTTTCCTCTCACTCACCATCAATTAGTATGAGATGATAAAGCTATGGTGCATCTGTTAGCAACCAAGTCAGTGTTTTATTCTTTAAACTCCTCAAGCTGGTGCCTCATGCAACTCTTACTATGTAATTTTAGTACTTAATGATTGGTGGTCATGGACTTTGAAAGCCTGTTCTCCTTTGCTTGGACTTCGGCAATTTCTTATCCGGCTCCTCGTTATTGTCCTTCCTTTGTCTCTCTACCCTCCACATATACCATTCATACTACAGTTATCTCAATGTCCCGTGCAACTCCAGAACTTTTTTCCTTGTACCCTGATAGCTGGCTGAATTCTATCTACCCATCAGGGAACAAAATAGATGTGATTTCCTGCAAGTCTGGATCGCCACCTGCCTCTCCCTAGTTCTCTCAGCACCTGTTACTCCTACAGAACCAGGGCCACTGTGTATTACAAGGGCCTATTGCTGACCTGCCAGTTCCTTGAAAGCCAGGATAGGAATGTTACTGCTATATTCCCAAGACATGGGAGTGCTTGGATAAAGCAGGTGTTCAAGAAATAGTTAGAAACTGGTTGAAAAAATGCATGAGTAAATAAGCAGAAATGCAAAGATAGAAGGAACATTTCTAGGTTTCTAGTTGCTGGAAAACACTGGCAACCTCACAATTATCTCCATTCCTTTGTCCCTACTGCTTCACCAGCTTGCAATGCCTTCTTTCTCCTGCTCCAATCCCCAGACCTGCCCAGCTGGTGAACACCCACACTTACTTCTCTGAGCCTCTTCAGAATCTGTCACCTATGAAATATGTTTTCTCATGGGATTATATGGTGTCTTATAATTTCCCCCATTGTTTCTTTTCACAGTGTTGAGATAACATGTGACTTAAAAGATAAAAGGTTCTTTGGGTTTTGTTGTTGTTTGTTGCCATTGTTTTCTCACAGACTTACCACAGACAGAGGACTCAGTGACATGCTGGGAAAAGTTGGAATGGAATAATCCCTGTTGATTAATTAACATCATTAACAATCATCAATTTTTTTTCTGTTCAGCAATAAGCCTTATGAAATTTTCCTAGTCATTCCATTTTAAGTCTAGGAGTGAGTCAGTGAGCTAGCTGGGCCCTTCTTGGGAAATAGATTTTCTGATAATAGCTGTGGTACCTTTAATCCAAACAACAAGCCTGGAAAATCCATTCATTTAGCAAACACTTATTAGGGTAAATTATGTGCTAAGCCCTCTCCAATCACATTACCACTCCCAGAGTCTTACCCACCTGCCATAAACATTCATAATGAGGGTGATTGTCAGGTTCCCCTGATGCAGAGTCTGAGACAGGCATTCTTGTGTTTATGTTCCCAAGGGAAGCAGAATGAAGGCACCAAAGTAAGGCAGAAGAAAGTGGAGCACAATGTGGTCCCAGTTAAATCTAACTGCAGCCTGTACTGACAAGGAGCCATGGAGCATGGATTTCTCTTCATATTTGGCCCTGTGACAAAGGGCTGACTTATGCTTCCTCACTCCTTGCCTATAGGTTGGTAATATATCTCATAAGATACAAAGGTTCTCATTTAGCAATAGCAGTTCTCCAGGGAAGGGGAAACTACAGGCTAACAGTGAACACTCCAAGAAGATAGAGCATACATGCACTAGTCAGACAAGGCAGTCCCATGGGGAGCCAGGGGCATCTACAACAAATGAGATAGATCTACTTTTAATAAAGAAGATGCCTCATCCCTTAAAGCTAGTAAATAAAGAATAGGCTCCAACCTGGAGCATAGCAAAAACTTGGCTTTAGGATGACATTACCAGGGGGCTTATGGTAACACAACATAATGGGGACCGGCTAGTTCTCACAGTACTCTGACTTAAAACACAATATAAATGGGACACGTCTTCTAGCCAAAATCTTGAATAAATTAGGCAAAAGAAACTATGTGAAGATCAGAGGAGCTCATGGTGGTACACGTCTGGAATCCTAGCTAGATAAGATGCAGTAGGATCAGGAATTGGAAGTCATCCTCAGCTAAAGAGAAGAGTCAAGGCCACCTCGTGCTACATATGACTTTGCCACAATCAAATGATGAGAAACAGAAGAGATTTGAAGAGGTGACTAATGATGATATTGATACTAAGATCTCCTGACATGTAAATGAGCTGGCCCTCTACTTCAGTGAAGCTCAGTTACCTCAACCTTCTTAACACTCTACAAGGAGCCATGGTGGGGCACAGGGGGAGCTGAAGCTTTAATACTGAGCCATTGTCTACTTTTCTATCCATGTCAGCATTCTAATTACCAGACATCCCAATTATTATTTTTTAATAACATCTTGCAGAAGCCCCACTAAGCAGCAGGACAGAATGCCTAAAAGACCTGTCAGCTTCCCTTCAGGGCTTGCCACCAGTGTAGACACAGGGAAAACATGATTTTCTTGGCCATTTCCAGGTTTGTCCTCAGCAAACGGCGTTCTCCTCTGGCAGAGCTAACTTGCAGACTGGTGGCACTTCCCACAAATCTGGCTGACACATCTTCCACATGCAAGGCACAGCCTTCTATCCACTTTTGGGTGGGGCAGGATTATGCCTCATGGGACCTGGTTTCTGCTTAAGCTTCCTCAGGCCCTTGCATGCCAGCCAAACACTTTGTAGGCTCAGGGAAAAAAAGTTCTGAAGAACAAAGAGACAGACAGCAGTCGCTGCTCCTAAATTACAACAAAGAGCATGCCATTAAACATGTTTGTAGCTGGCTTATGGATAATGCAGAGCAATTAGCAATCAATTGGCATCTTAATGGCACAGGATACAGAGGGAGCTGTAAGAATAAACTTCACCATTTGCTGGTTAAAACAAAAACAAAAAAAAAGAATAAAGTTTCCTTAAGCTCTTCTCCAAAGCTGAAGTCTTTGCATGTCCCAGGGCTCTGTGTGAAAGTCCACAGAAATACCCATGTTCATTCCATCCACCTACCTGGCAATGCAGTGAGAAAAATACAAGGATTAAACAGATGCCAGTGTGCTTTGATATGCAGGAACATGTCTTCCTGGAGTGAATGCTGACATAGCCTGAAGCCTGGTGAAAAGCAGACATTCAGTAAGTGCTTGTTGAATGAAACAGTTAATTCTTTAAGATGTTCTATTTTCTTAGTTTTCAAGGGATGTAAATAATTCTAACACCCTTACTCTGAGTTATTCAAATTATAAAACCTTAAAGAAATGTTGTTTTGTCAAACTTTGATAATGTTTCTACTATTTATAACAACTATCATAGTTAGTCACTGTCACCTCAACATGGACCAGAAAAAGAGAGAATCTCAACTGTGAAATTACTTCCATTAGATTGACCTGTGAGGATGTCTTGGGGGCATTTTCTTGACTTCTGATTGATACGGGAGAGCACAGTGCACTGTGAGTGGCATTACCCCTGATCAGGTTAGCCTGAGTTATATAAGAAAAGTAGCTAAACAAGCCAGTGAACAACAGTCCTCCATGGTCTCTGCTCCAGTCCCTGCCTTGAGTTCCTATCCTGGCTTCCCTTGATGATGGGCGATAACAAGTAAGCCAAATAAACCCTCCCCTGAGTTGTCTTGTGGTGGTTTTAAACAGGAATGGCCTCCAGAGACTCGTGTGTTTGAATGCTTGGTCACTAGGGAGTGGCTATATTACAACCTATGGCCTTGTTGGAGTAGGTGTGGTGTTATTCAAGAAAGGGTGTCACTGGGGGCATGCTTCAAGGTCTTGATGCTCAAGCCAGGTTAGTGGCTCAGAATCTCTTCTTGCTGCTTCAGGATTCAGATGTAGAACTCTCAGCTACCTCTCCAGCACCATGTCTGCCTTCATGCCACCATGCTCCTTGCCATGACAATAGTGGACTAAACCTCTGAACTGTAAGCCAGCCACAATCGAATCTTTCCTTTATAAGAGTTTCTGTGATCATGGTGTCTCTTCACAGCAATAGAAACCCTAAGAAAAGTGTACTATTAAAGCAACATAAAGATAAAGACAACCTCTCAAATCACTGGTTTTTTTTTTTTTTTTTTACTCCAACTGAAAACAAGATCCTCTCTCACCTTGGAGGTTAAAGATTAGGCTTCACATTAATCTCCCGCTTGGGCCTCTATGCAAGATCTGGCTTGTTAAAACGTGTTGGCTACTGCCAGGATTCTGTAAGCTGTTCATATTTGGTATCTAGTATCTTATCACCATCTTCATCTACTCCAAAGCATCTCTTTGCTCACAGATCATAAAGGAAAGGAGTTATGGGAAGGCTTCTGGAAAGAAAGAACACGTTGTTATATGACTTTCCTAATAAGCCATGCTATCTTAAAGAGGTATTTGTCATGTGACTTGGCCGTTCTGAAGCTGAGGCCATTCTCTAATTTTCAATCTTGCTTTACCAGTGATGGAGGTCTGTACCTACCACCTGGGAATGTCTTGTAGTTTCCTCATAGATTAGCACCCAAAGTAAATGGAGAGTCAGAAGTAATTGTAACCCATAAGAAATGAAAATGGCAACAATCAAAACAACACTTGAAAATGTTGGAAATTTGAAAGTCTGACCTAAAATCATTAGACTATAGAAATAAGAAAGAACGTTGAGAACTTAAAATTTATGTGCTGAATTTATATCTGACTAAAAATTAAATGAATGGGAAAAACAAGTTATGGGGACTACCATTTTTATTTTAAAGTTGAATTTTAGGCATATGACTACATACAAAATCCTGAAGGCATAAAAGGGTGCATATGGAATTAAATAGGAATCTTACCCTCTTGACATCAGTTGTATGAAATTTCTGGGTAAATATTATATTTACCCAGATATATGGGTGAATTTGGACATTTTGAATAAATTTTGCATAGAAGCTGTACTCATTCACATCACTTCCACCAGTACGTGGAAAAACTGGTTCTTCAAAGCCTTGTTCAGGAGCTGGAGATATGGCTCAGTCTTTAAGGAGACTTGCTGCTCTTGCAGAGGACCTGAGATCAGTTCCCATCCACCACCTGTATCACTGACTCACAACTGCCTGTAACTTCAGCTCCAGAGGATCTCACACCCTCTTTCAACCTCTAAGGGCACCTACATACATGTGGTATACCTACAGATATACAGACACACATATACACATGTAAACTTAAAATATATATAAATCTTATATTTAAAATTTTTCATTCATGTCTCTATCTTTGCTAATTTGATGGGTGAAGAAATAATATTTTATTAGGGTTTTAATATGTGCTTCTTTTATGTGTGAAGTTGGTCATTTTTTCATAGAATGAAGAACCATATAAATTTCCTTTATTTGACCTGGCTACCTAGTTGTCTCAGTACCATTTATCAGTTAAACCAGACTGCCCAGTGCCACATTTATTATACAGTAAATTATTTTATGTATATGACTTTATGGCTTTTATTATTTCTTTATTGATTTATCTATATCATATTCTAGGACTATGGATTGTATCTATTGTAGTTTTATAATAGATTTAATACCCTTCCATATAGTAACCTCTGGTTATTGTAATTTTCAGCATTTTTCTGCTTCTCATTCTTTCAGAACCTTTAAAATCAGAGTATGTAGGTTTTTACAAAGTATCTATCTGTATATATACATTTCTATATTTTTAAATTTTTCATAAGGAAAAATAAGGTCTATTTTTCATAGACCTATAATGCTAAATTGGGTACAGATAAAAACTGCAAAAAAAAAATATTGTCATGTATAATAAGAGAAAGAGCCCCCAAATGACTTGACATGTGTCTTTTCCTGCCAAACTTCCTAGGACTTTGCTTCAATTAAAATAATTTTGTTAAAAATAATTATAAAAGGTAGAATCTGAAAATGCCTTAATGCCACTTTAACTAAAATTGACCAAGATGTTTGAAAGAATATATAGTTGTGGTTCTATGAAAACATTTGAATAACAAAAGTGGATTGTTAGTGTAATAATTGTTAAAATAGTATATATTTCTTGAAATAAATGCAATGGAGAGAATATCTTAAGTGATGTAGTCTCTCCTGCTGAGAAGCATACATGTTGGTGGTTGTTTGAAGTTTCAACTCAATTCTATTTTGTGGGCAATTATTTACAGTTTTGATATTTATTATTGGTTTATAAAGCATTTTCTAAAAGTCTTGTTTTAAGTAAATATAACAAAAATATCACTGTAATTACCAGTGACATTTTAGGGATTCTATAATTATAATTTTTTTTGATACTAGAAATTAAACCTTGTGCATGCTGAGCATGTCCTCTGCTGCTGAGCTCTATCTATAACTCTTATTTTCTTTTTGAGATAGTATATTGGTTAGAGTTCTCTAGAGTAACACAGCTTATAGAAGGAATCTCTATCTATAAAGTGGACTTATTGGAATGGCATACAGCCTGTAGTGCAGCTAATTCAACAATGGCTGGCTTGGAACAGAAAGCCCAAGAGTCCAGTAGTTGTTCAGTCCACAAGGTTTGATGCCTCACCTGGTCTCCAGTAGATTTTGGAATCCTGAAGAAGTGGGTTTCAATACCAGTGAAAGAATGGATATGTTACCAAGGTGTCAGCAAGCAAGCAAAAAACAACACCTTCCTTCTTCGATGTCCTCATATAGACTTCCAGTAGGAGCTTCCAGTCTAGATTAAAGGTCTTCCAGCATCAAGATCTGAATCAAAGGTATGTGAATTATTACCTCAAAGATCTGGACTAGAAGTGAATTCACCCACTTAAAACCAAGCAAGCAATCATTTGCAGGCATGCCCTCCATTTCTACACTGTAGCTCATTCCAGATGTAGTCAAGTTGACAAGCAAGACTAGCCATCACATAGACAGTCTCACAAAGTATAAGAAAAAAAGTCCTTAAAGATAGAGCCTGCCCTTGGATTCTGCTTCAACTTTTTTCAGAACAATAGTCTTAGGGTTTTTTTTTTTTTTTTTTTCAGTCACTGAGGCTGAAAGAGGTAACTGAAATTGTCATGAGAATTATGTAATATCATATACAAAACCCTAATCAGCCATTCAGAAGAGCCAGTCTACATATTTACTGATTAAATTAAATGATGAGTCACTGAAGAAATTAATAAACTTCGTATTTACATTAGTTGGGCCTGAGTTTGCAGCCCTGGTCCAGGCTCCTTACTTACCTTTTCCCTTACCCACAAGCAGTGCATAACTGTAAAGCAAAACCAGCCCAGCTGGCTGGTTCTGTCTACCTATAAAGATTCTGGGGGAAGAAAAATTAACTTTTGGCTTCTGGTGCAAAAGTCATAGACAAAATGGTGCTTTGGGTGCTCATCAAGATCGCCAGGTACTTTGATACTCTGCCCTAACGCTTGGCATGACCTGCCCAGCAAATGTAATGCTTACCTAAAACCCAGTTGGAGGAGGAAAGGATGGGAAGCAATGGAGGAAAAAAAGAGACCAGGTAAGCTATCACAATTGGAAAAAATCAACAGAAGCTGGGGATGGTAGAGGGAGGCACCAGCGAGCCTCACTCTAGCCCTAAGGATAAATAAAGCTTTGCAGTTGTGTAAAAGAAAAAAGAAAATGAGGGAAAAATCACTTGCCATCAGTTATCAATCTCTGACATTTCTTTAATGGACAAAATTTCCTGATCAGCTGGGCTAAGGTAGGCAGAGGGGTAAGTATTTCTGAGTGGTTATCAGAGATCAGTCAGTCTAAAACTGAGCTCAACTACTTTCAGACGGATGCTGAATTTCACAACAGTGATTGGCTCAGTAAAGTTTGTAGAATAGAGGTAATGCATTTTTAATTTTTTTATAAAACCTTCATTCAAGGGTTCTTGGGATAGGAGTTACATTCACAGATTTTTAGGAATGTGTCATGATTTTTTTTTCTGTGCTAATGTGTTAACTGTGTCTGGTTGTCCATCAAAAAAAAAAAAAAAAAAAAAACATAGGAAACTTGTAGTTTGTGATAGATTTCTGGCTGAGATTGATAACATTCCATTTCAGCCAGCAAATGTTATCTTAACCTAAGCCACAAGACAATGCAGAGCTCATCTCAGAGCCAAAGGAGAGTAAGACCAACCCTAGAACATAACAGAGTGGGAGGATTAGCGCAAGAACAAGGCTATCTCTCAGTAGGAATGGCCCAAGATGGACCACAGCCCACCAATCCTCAGCACAGCTGCCAGTGGACCCAAGTGGTGGAGCTAGGAATCTGAGCTAGATATGTCTGGGCTCCAAATCCTAGCACCTCATATACTGTCTACCCTTAGTTGAGTTCACTTACCTGAGATTCTGTTTCCTTATGCACAAACAGTAAATGCTCCGTCTAATATCATAAAGGACTATAATTAATATTCACACCGGACTTGGAGATATAATTGGCCCATGTATGGCACTGAAAAAAAATCAAGGCAATACTATTGCTTAGTTAGGAAGGTCTCAACATCTTGAATATATTATAAATTCATATATAATAAAATTATATAATATATAATAAATATAACATATATAATTAAATAACAGTCAGCAAAAGCCCAGGAAAGAGGAGGTAGGAGGTAGGCTGTTAGGGAAGGGGACAATCAGAATTGGCAGATTTCCAAGGTTGCTAGCCTAGTATCTAAAACAGGTTAGTGCAGCACAGAAATGGAGCTTGAATCACGGTCTTCAATGTAGTTGCTTACATGGGCTTTCCCCTTTTGAAATTAAGTGTAGAGTGGTGCTTACATGAACAGGACATTGCCTGGTGTCATATCTGACACACAGCCCTGGGCAGAAGTGTAAGTGAAGCCCCTTACAAAATGATGAAGCCTTAAAAATAAAACTAAGAGCTGTTTCATAGAATATATTTCATATTTCTTGAGGAAACACATTCAGGATGACCCATGAGCTTCAGTGTCCATAAAGAACACTTAGACCCCTCAAAGTTCCATAGTGGGTCATGGGGCATATGGCTCTGGTCCCACCCTTCTCCCTTCAGCTCTGCCAGGCCTAGCTGTGGGATTTATGTGATCATGTGCTCAAACGTAGTCCAAGACATTGACGTGCCACTCACAGTCCCTGGTAAAGAGCTATGCTTCTGCCACCCCTCCATCTATCTCCAGTCATGGGGTGTACACTCACAAGGTTGAATTCAGAGATAAGAACCACAGATGCCCAGGAAGTGTGATTAAGACCTGATTTTGAAATTCTGTGGTCTTGGAATCTCGGTATATGGTCTGAAATAGAAGTGATCTAGGCTAGATGTGGAAACACAGCCTTAGATTCCCAGGATTTCCACAGGCAAGCCATGGATTTAGCAGTCAGTGTCAGACCAAGGCAAACAACTCTCTTGTCAAAGTTTAAGAATCATAGTTCACTGGAGTTGGCTTGCTACAACACAGTGTATACAGTTGAGCTTTCAAAACATCAGAAATTTATTTCTCATAGTCCTGGAGACTGGGGTGTTCAATAGTGAGGAGAGAAAAGATAGTGTCCGGTGAAAGATAACTTCCTTACTCATTTCAGCACCTTGTTGATGGGCCCTTGCAAGATTACTCAATGGGGTTCCTTCTGTGACTATGCTAATCCTATTCATGATGGAAGAGCCAAGCCATTAGTGTCAAAGTCCCCACCGTGGCACCACCTTGGGAGTTAGGAGTCCAACACACACAGAGATCATGGATGTAGGGAAGTAAGTTCCCAAGGTGGGAACACATTGCTGGAGCTGGAGCCACTATGGCAAGCTAGTCCTTCATTCCCCTTTCAAAGGGTACCACATTCCATCTGAAGGCATTCCTCCCGGCCCTTACCTAAAACATTTTCTTTACTCGGAAAAGTATAAATTTTGGCTGTGGCACAGCTATAAAACTCATCTGCATTTCATTTATTTCCCATGATTCTTGTCAGCCTAAAAATGTTCTCAAATTCACAGATGAAAATGGAGAGAAAGGGGGGTAGGGCGGTGGTGTCAGCAAGTTTCAGAATAGAAGTTAAGAAGAAGCTCTTTTTAAAAACCCTGCTTCAAGTCAGCTAAGTTACAAGGGCTTGAAGAAATGTAATAGATGCTCTCTCAGACTGAAATAGAATGCAATATGGAACCAAGTGTAGAGTTCAAAGAGGAGTGCTTGAGTTATGATATAAACAGATAAAATATAAAACAGGACTTTAAAATAATCATATAAGCATTCTAAAACCTGTTCTCAAAGCCCCATGAGTTGTTGGAGAAAAAAATTAATCATGGAAAAAATTAGTATTACCATATGGTTTTCTTGACAACTTGTCTTAAAATTCACATTTAGTAGTCTGTCAATATCCTCTTAAAGTTTTGATTTTGAAAACTTTGGAAGAAAGATCTGATAAGTTAACCACATTTTGTGAGCTTAAAATTGTGTACATATTCACAAGGAGATTTCTTTTGATGCCCATAAGCCCGCAGGAATGCCTCTGACATGAACATGGACATTCACCATGGTTACTTGGATACTCAGAGAATAAAATTAATATTTATTATTTTAAGAACACTGCTGTTGTACCTAAATTCTCTTATATAAATGTACTCCAAATTATTTAATCTATGCCATAAATTAACAAGGAAAGACTGGTTGATGCATTTTCAACAAAAGGAATATGAAATTCATATCAGTTATTGCAAATGCAGATGAGAGGAGCTTCATACCTATCAAAAAGCATTGCATTTGCCAGGGTGCTTAATTATGTAGTTGGATGCCAGGCAGTGTGTGTGTGTGTGTGTGTGTGTGTGTGTGTGTGTGTGTGTGTGTGCGCGCGCGTGCGCGCGCGCGCTTTGTTCCCAGAAAAAGCTTCCAGTGTTACCTACATTCCTTCCATCTCCCTTGATTCCATTCACCTTAAAGTCCAAAGCTATGGTTCTCCTCCAGTGCCCCATTGGCACCATCCGAGCAAAGTGCCAACCGTAGCTGGTGTTTTGTCCAGTCAATAGAATGCATTTTTTTTTTTTACCTCAACTATGACTGTGCTATCTTCTTCTCCCAAGTTCCCTTCTCTTGTTCCTGCCCTCCTGGTCCCCATTCTAACTGAGTATTCAATGCTGCCACTTCTATGGACTCTGAATTCTAATGTTTTAAAACTATGCAGTCTAAGAGCTTGAATACAAGCTCACACTTTCTATATCTCTAGCTAAGTTCTTGCTCTTGAGCTCCACACTTGCCTTCTGGACACTTCTCCCCAGAGTTCCAGAAAGTACTCATGCTACACAAAACCTAAAGTGAACTCATGTTTGCCCTCATGACCTTTCTCACTCTGAATCTCTGTAACCCTGCCTTTATGAGAACAATGATATCACCACACCCACTCAAGCCAGACACTGGGAAAGGACCACCTTCTTATCCATACAGATAGATTAACAGGAGCATGTGGGTCTCAGTCCAGTCACACCATTTTCATCAGTCCTGTAGCTGCTGTGATTGTCTGGGACCTCATTACACATCCTATCACTCTGCAAACAGCCTTCTTGATGGATATCCCTGGCTCAACTTTTTATACTGATCTTATCCCTCGGCTGGGGAGCCTTCTAATGAGTAAGTCATTCCTCTGCTCAGAGTTTTTCTGTAGCTTCCATGTGGTGTTTCTCAAATGTGTCTGATTCATTCTGTCAGGACTAGGAACTAAGGTCTTGTGCCTTACTGAGTATGCAAGATGGTTTTTTGTATTTGGGCAATCTACTTCAAAGTGTTAAATCCCAATGCTTTGTAGAGCATCTATACTTCTTTCCTGAGATCTAAGAGCCCATGATGTTGGATGGGTCAGCTAGCCAGTGAACTTCCAGGATCTGCTTCTACTCCTAAGCTCCAGTGTTACAAGCATTTAAGGACATGCATGTCTTTTACGTGGGTGCTGAGGATTTGAACTCAGGTCCTCATGCAACCAGTGCTCTTACCTACTGAGCTAATTTTCAGTCCCAGGGGTCACATAAATCTCCACAAAATAACATAATGCTTTGGCTTCCTACATATCAGTGCCCTTGGCACACCATTCCCACTACCTCCTTCCTAGAATGCTCTGTGCAATTGCCCCAATCATGTGAAGGGACTCTTTTCCTATTCCCCAATAGATCTTGCATAGAACCCCATTATAATGTAGTATGCTTTCATCCTTGGAATCTCTTATTGACACACTAAAATAGGGGATTTGAGACAGTAGAAACTCTTTCTCTTTTATCCATAACTTGTGTAGTACCTAGTATTAAATAAATATTTGAGGAATTACCAAATAAGTGACTGACAGCCACATCAAATAGAAAACATTGGCCTGGATCCTGGCTCTATTTGGCCAATAAATAGATGTCTCATCACAGAACAAACAACACACCATCTCAGAACTTCCATTTCCCCATATATAAAAGTGATAAATTCAGTGCTGATTTTTGTCTTATTTGCAACATTTTGTTATAGAAAATTTCAGGTGAATTCAAGAGAACAATGACTGTGTAATGAATTCCTTTTTATCCATGTCTCACTTCAACTATTATATACTTCTTGCCAATATTTTTTTTCTATACCTCCACCTACTTCTATCTCTTTCAAGTTATTGAAAGAGAGTATACATTCAGGATCATTTTATCTTTTAATCCATGAATAATAATCTCTCTCCCCTCAAAATTCCTTGGCAGTCCTCTCATATGAAACCACAGCCCCATCCTGGACATAGTCCGTCATCTGTCACCCCAATAGTTAGTCACCTATACATTGCCTTAGCATCAAGCACTTTCCTCCCTATTAATTCTGAATTCTACTGTGTGAATTGTCATCATCAAAGGGATGTTAGAAGACATGACACAAACAATGCTTTGAGGAATGATTTACATGATTCCCCTTATACTCAAATGTCCTTGATTTTTCCTAAGAAAAGTATGTGTGTAAGAATTAAAAAGGGGAGGGGTACATCTTCAATCTGAAACTTAGAGTCAATTTAAGTCCACAAAATAAATGGCCATAGGCCACTAATGTTTTATAGTTGCTTTGAATGCATTTTTAAAAAATCCAGGATAATATTAACAGTAACCAGAGATTAAGAGATATTTCTTAATATCATAAAATAATTTACCTAAATGATGTTAACAATTCTTTATGTTTTAGAGGAAAGAATTTGCATATAACTTTTGTGGCAGTTTGAATGAGAAATGTCCTCCATGGGCTCATGTAGTTGAATACTCATTTCCCAGTTGGTGGTGTTGCTTGGGAGAGTATGGAGCCTTTGGGAGATACTGCCTTGCTGGAAGAAAATAAGTCACTGGAGGAAGGCTTTGAGGATTTAAAGTCTCATCGTCCTCCTTGTTCACTCCCTCTGCTTCCTTTGTATGAATGGAAATGTGATCAGCCAGCTTCTTAATACTAATTCAATATTTTATTTTTCAATCCATAAATAAAAATAATAATCACACACACACTCCTAATTCTTTGGAAGTCCTTTATGTGAGGGCACAGGCACAGCCTGGACCAGCCACCATGCCAAGTCTTCCCTGCCTTTATGGATGCTATCCCTTCTGGAACCACAAACCACAATAAGTCCTTCAAGTGCCATTAGACACCTGTGTAGTTCAAATCCCCACCTGGACAGAGGTTATCTCTATTGAAAGTTCATTATGGCTTTCCCCGGTTTCTTCTCATTTTGTATCCACTATCATTGGCAACCACAGTTGTGATGTTTCTACCACAAGTGTGTGTTGGCTGTTCTGGAACATCATGTGTGGAATCTTAGAATGACACTGCTTTAGCTTGGCATGATTCTGAGATTCATCCCTGGTGTGTATGACTTGTTCTTTTTCTTTGATAAGCAGTTTCCTGAGGGGTGGATAACCTCAGTTTGTTTTGCCACTCTCTTCATGGTCTACTGAGGCATGTCCATTTCTGACTATTATGAAAAATTCTGTTCCAAAAAGATTTGTACATTTTATAGACACATGTTTTTACTTATCTTGCAAAGACTTGTGGCATTTTAGAATACCAGTTAGTTGTTTCTTTAGTTTATAATAACTAGTCACTGCTTTTTCTTAGGTGGATGCACCACTTTACACTCTCATCGATTATAATTGTTATAATTATGGTTACCCTATACCCTTGCCGTGCTTCAACCTTGTCAATCTTTTTAGCTTAGCTTTGCTGGATAAACAATCTTGTTTGACTGTGATGTTGACTTTCTTTTCTCCTTCCTTGCTGATTAATCTTGGGAGTCAACTTGCCTTGCTCTGCAACCAATTAAAAGGACAAGCCACTGGGTATGCCTATGAGGGGTTTTCTTGACCAGATTATTTGATGTTAGAAGATCCATCCTAAATGTGGTCAGCACCTTCCAGTGGGAGTATGGCTATAAGATGGAAGAAGAAAGCTTTGCTTTTGCCTGCTTGCCTTCACTTTTGTTAGCAAGGTCATCTAATCTGTTGCTGCCATAGGTGCATTCCTTCATGGATAATAGTACTCAGTTTTAGGTTTCCAATCTGGATTGAAGATTAGCTGCTCTACCACAATCTTCAATACCCTTAGCTACATATTGGGACTCTTGAAGCATTCAGCTTATGCAGTGAGCAACTAGGGTTCTTGGTCTTTCTGGTGTGAAACAGTCATTGTTCGACTTCCCAGACAGTATCACATAAGCCAATCTAATAAACTCTTTTTTAATATGTGTTATTGTAGGAAGTCTGTTCCTCTAAAGAACCTTGACTAATACAGTGATATTCAATTTATTTCCATGTGTCTTTTGGCCATTCGCATATGCACTTTGGGAACTGTCTGTCCAAATAATTTGCCAACTCCATATTAGGTCATTTGTCTTTTCCTAAAATTATAGGAGTTTCAATGCTTTATTTTTAATATAAATCTTATATTATAATTTACTTGCCAGACACACATTTTACAGATGTTTTCTTGTAATCTATAGTCTATCATTTATATTTTAATAGTGTCTTTTAAAAGTTTTGTTTTGTGATGATTTCCCCCCAATGAAAATATCTTGAACAGCTAAACTAAGATATCACAACCAGGACACTAGCATCCAAACACTCAAAACAGCCAAAAACAATAAATTAAATGCCAAGGAAGTATTCAAATAATCTCCAAAGATCTGGAAAGAGGGACTATGGGAAGATAATAAAATGGATTAATAGAAACTGAACAATAAAAATGCAGACTCAAACTCAAGCACATTGATAGTCACATTACATTTTAATAGACTAAACACACCAATTACCCTAAATTTTATGAAAGAAGTTGATAAACTGGTCTTGAATTGTGTTCAAAAATTAAAATAAAATAGTACTGGAAAAATATTTTTGAAAAAAAAAAGGAACAAGTTGGGATACTTACTCAATCTTACTCTAGGGCTTATTAAAAAGCTACACTAAGTACAGACTCACTGACCAATGTGCAAGACTCAGGAGTAAGATCAAACACACCATCAACTACATTTTTTTTAAATCAAGGATCTCCCAAGATAATTCAACCAAAAATGAATATTAAAAAAAAAAAACCATGGTGCTAATTTTTTTCTCATGAGAAAAAAATTAAACTAGATATATAAAAAACAGAAACAAAAAGTACACCATAGAAAATGAGTTGAAAATGAGATCTGAAGCAGCAAAGTTAGCAAAAACATCTTTGTAAGTGAAAGTTTGTAATTGTAACTGTTATCCTAAGCAGATCAGAAAAAATGCAAATACAAAAGAAAAAAGAAAAAGACAGTAAATGAATTGCACCTACGATATTGGAGCAGAGCAACACAGACACAGACTTGCAGAAAATGTAAAGCTTGTATTAGGTAGAACCTTTGTGTCTAGAGTACAGTATACATACTTTAGTAAGAATGCAACTCTAAGAAGTGATTGGTGAGCAAAACATTTAATCAACATTCATCAAATGAGATAGACAAGCACCTGGTAAGCAGATGACCAGCTATGGAGCATCAGTAAATATTAGGAAAATAAGGTAACTACAGAGCTAGTGGTACTGGCATACCTTGCTGGTTCCACTGACAGTGGGAAAGTAATTGGGAAAACAACCAGACATTTATGACAGTGAATACATGCTTACCCCATTGCCCTTTTTGTAGATAATGATTTAATTAAATAAGCATGTATTTCAAAATGATTCCTGTGCTTGAAGGCTCCTGAGGGCAGCATTACTAATAGCATACAGGCATCTTTACCTCGTCTGCTATGTAAAGAAACGGTATGGTCATCAACTCTGCAATATGTCCAGCTATAAAAAGCAATGGCCAGAGATGATTCTCCAATGCACCACACTACAGGACATCAGCTGAACTCAGGATGACTAAAGATAGTACCTCACAGAGGTGACCAACTGCAGAGATGTGGGGTAATAGGGGCCATTTTGAAAACATGAGAGAATTTGACAGTGATATTGGTTGCATGGCTGTATGTAATTGCCAGAATCATCAAACTGTTGTTGAAAATGGGACTATTCATTCTATATAAATTATACCTCGATACATTATGAAAATGCACAAAAATAAAAGATAATGGGATAATCTCAATACTAAAATGCTCAGACTAGAAGACATGTTTTGCTTTTCTATCATACGGAAAAACAACTGAATGAACGGATTAGCAGGCACCCCTCCCATTCCTTCTTTTTCCAAGGAATCAGTGAGTCAGTCTGGAAGAGGCTGTCATCAACAACGATACATGCCAGGACCCAGCACAGCGGGAGGACAACCCAAGGTTATCACACCTAAAATTTCCCCCCAAGATTGCAAGTGATTCAGAGGAAAGGAGAGAGGTGACATAGTCTGACAGAATTCAGTACCTTCTGAAGCCTGTCTCCCACAATGGCTCTGTTTGCCTTCCTAATCTCATGGAGTTTCATCACATTTTCTGCTGTTCTCCAATACAGAATCTACTCCCCTTTCCCAAATATTGCCTGATCTATGCTAGAAAGGAGACCAGAGATGATAAATACCACTGGAACTCTCTCATGTCTATGAAATCATTGCTTCATCCATGTGAAACAACAATTCACTAACTGACTATTAAGGGAAAGTAAAGAGAATCAAGGCTGTTAAGAATGAGTTACACAATATATAATTTGATGTACTGCTTTTATGTGTACACACTTATATGCACATGCTATTTATATATCCTTGTATAAAATTAACCATATATGTTAGTTTTGTATTTTTTTTTGTCTCTATGTGAGTATAGGTGTTCATTACAGCATTTATGTGGAAACCAGAGGGCAGCTTCCAGTGTGGATCCTCTACTACCACCTTATGAGACAGGATGTATTTATTGTTCACTGTTGCATATGCCAGGGAGCTTACCCACATGCTTCCAGGAACTGCCCAATCTCTGCCTCCCATCTTACTGTAAGAACACGGGAATTAAAGGTGTGAATTATTACATTTGGCTTTCAAAGGCATTGTGGAGGCTTTGTATGGTAGGAGTTTACCCGCTGAGACATCTCCCCAGCCTGTCTTTGGGGACCTATCTAGTCTCAGGTTCTTGGCAACATTAACACTGTCAGTAAGATATGGGTTCTAATTCAGCGGAGTGGGCCTTAATTGCAGTTTTTTTAATATTACTTTTTTTTTTTTTTTTTTTTTACATTCCAGCCATTGCCCCTTTCCGAGTATCCCCTTCCACAGTTCCTCATCCCATTACTCTTCCCCTCTCTCTCCAACAGGATGCTGCCTCCAATGCCAGCCCTCCCTGGGGCCTCAAGTCTATCTAGCATAAGTGCATCTTCTCTCACTGAGGGCAGACTGTTTTGGGAAATGTGAAAAAATGAACCTGCCAACTTTCCATGGGGTTGGACCATGCTCCGACACTCCTGCCAGACCACTAACTCTCTGACCGTGTGGGACCACAGGGCTTCCACTGAGCCATTTCTCCAGTGGGGGATCCCATTTCTCCAGTGGGGGACCCCCGAGTCCCTCTCACTACCACCCAATATCCCACACACCCTACTGTCAGCCATCTCAACACACAATTACTCGGTAGAATCAAGACTCCCAAAGCTTAATTAACCAATCAGAGTTATGTATCAATAGTATCACAAGTTACAAGATGCCAATACAATAATTTCAGAGCCAATTGATAATGATAAAAGCTTTATCTCAATATTTCTAACCTTGTGAAATCATAACTACTTGTGACTGGTAAATGCCAAGTAGGTTCATGTCCGCAGCCATCTTCCTTCTCCTTCTACCCTGAGATGCTCCCTGACTCTGCAACAATTAACATCACCTCCCTTTCCCCTGTCCAATCACAGGCTTCCCACTGCCCTAATGTGTTTGGACAGGGAAAATCCTGCAACAGAAGACCAGACAGTCCTCTGCTGTATATGTGTTGGGGCCTCAGATCACCTCATGTATGCTGC
>JADRCD010235933.1:0-33669 GCA_019843815.1 Montemys delectorum
CCAACTTCTAGGTGTGACATAGACATTGTAATCATGACTCATTTGACTACACTGGCTTCTATAAGACTTGACTTGCCATGCATCATGGATTTAGGAGGAACTCATGGGACACTATTGTTCCCTGATGAACTTTTGGCTATTGCTGGATTATAGAGGAGGTGAAATTCAAATTTGTACTTGGGCCTGGAGAGATGTTTCAGCGTTTAAAAATACTGGTTACTTTTCCAGATGACCTCAGTTTCATCACCACCACCAACATGATAGCTCATAATTATCTCTAACTTCATTCTCAGGGAAACCAATGCCATCTTTTGGCCTTCAGAAACAGTAGGTGCACATGTCATGCACAGGCATGCATGCACACAACACATTGAGTCAGTGAATATTTAAAAACAAACATTAGTACCCACTAAGGAGCTCACTGAGCGCCATAGAATAGTTCCATAGCCTTGGTATCAATGACCCTGGTTAAACTCAGTAGATAAAAAAGCAAAAGACATGAAGAAAAGAAACTGATATCTATACAAAGAACCAAATAAACAAATAATGAATGGAACAAATGACCCAGTTGAAAAACATGAGCTAGAGATCTAAACAGACATTCATTAGGAATGAAATAAAAGTGGCTAAGAAACACTTCAAAAACCATTCATTGTCCTTAGAAATTGGGGAAAACTGACAATAAATTTGGGTAAAGTTGCAGGAAAACATAAACCCTCATTTACTGCTGGTTAAAACTGCATGCTGGAATACCACTCTGGAAATTCAATGTGGAGACTTTCTCAAGAATGAAAAATAAACCTACAAAATGACCCAGCTATGCTACTCCTTAGTCCAAAAATCTAGACATCCTAATCTACTCACACTTGCTCAGCCATGTCCATAGTTGCTCTATTAACAATAACCATAAAAGAAAAATGTCTTAGTTTACTTAGAATTACTATTGCTTTAATGAAGTGTCAGGTCCAACAGCTTAGTTCACGTATCCTGAATCAGAGTCCACTGAAGCCAAATCACAAAGTAATACCCAGCAGGAACCCAGAGACAGGAACGGATAGAGGACCTGATTGCTCCTCATGTCTTCCTCAGTCTGTTTTCTTATAAACAGCCCAAGGATGTCACCACCCACAATGGCTGGAATTTCCCCTTCAATGACTAATTAAGAAAATATCCTCTATATTTGCAACAGCTCAACCTTTCAGAGGTATTTTTTCCACTTAATTTCTTCCTCTCATGTAACTCTGGCTGTATCAAAGTGACATAAAATTAGCCAGCACATACAGCAGTCTTACTGTATTTCAACAGAAAAATAGATACTAGAAATATAGTATATGTACAGAATGGAATATAATTTAGCTGTATATAAAAATGAAATCATGGAATTTATAGATAAATGAATGGGTCTAGACAAGATTATATTCAGTGAAATAATCCAGACCCAGAAACACAAACCCAGAATGTTCTTTCTAGTCATGAGTCCCTGATCCAAATCCTTTAAAGTGAGTGTGTAACATGGAGTATCCACAGAAACCAAAAGAGTGTGATGTGATCAAAGTAGTAGGGAGGATTGACAGGGAATGATGGCAGGATATTGGTGACATGAAGTGGCAAAGAGAATAATAAACAAGGGTATCTAATGGTTAGACGAAAGAGAAACTCATACAGAAGGAGAAGAGACTACTAACATAAAAGGTGTTTGATAAACCCTTAAGAAATCATATTATAGTTAACTAAATTATGTTTGACACATCATCTGTATATATGCCTAAATTGTACACAACATATTGTGTGTGTGTGTGTGTGTGTGTGTGTGTGTGTGTGGCGCCACTTTCTCTACTGTTTTCATAGCAGCTTTATTCATAATAGCCAGAAACTGGAAACAGCTTAGATGGCCCTCAACTGAAGAATGAATAAAGAAAAGGTTGTACATCTACACAATGGAATACTGTTCAGCTATTAAAAATAAAGACATCATTAATTTTGCAGTCAAATAGATGTAACGATGATAACATTCTGAGTGAAGTAACCTAAACCCAAAATGACATGCATGATATGTACTCACTTATAAGTGGATATTAGCCATAAAGCACAGGACACCCATGCTACATTCCACAGACCCAAAGAAGCTATACAAAGAATGAAAGTCCAAAGCAGAATGCTTGAATTTCACTTGGAAGAGTGAATCAAATATTGTATGAGGCCCATGGGTGGTGGGAACTGGGTGGGTAAGGAGATGGAGAGGGAAATGGGAGATGTACAAGATCAGGTGTGGGGAGGGAAAGGAGAGATGGCCAGATGGCCCTGAAAAATCTTCAGCTGACAGGGATAGGGAGATATGGGACATATGGAGGAATTGCGAGAGACCCAGGAGAGAGTAGGCACCCAAGAATCATTAGAAGTGACCTTAGTTGTAACTTACAGCACTGTGGACATGGAACCTAAAGAGACCACCTCCTACAGCCAGGCAGGAATCCTATTGGAGCAACAGAGACACCAACCCATCACTAAATTTTGGACCCAAACTTTATCCTGTCCACAACAAATGTGGAGACAGTAGATGGAGCAGAGACTGAAAGAATGGCTAAGTAATAACCAACACAACTAGAGACCCATCCCATGTGCAAGCACCAATCCCTGACACTATTAATGATAATCTTTTTTTTCTTTTTTTAATTAGATGTTTTCTTTATTTACATGTCATACAATATTTCCTTTCCCAGGTTCCCCTCCAAAAATAAAAAATAAAATAAAATAAAAACAAAAACAAAAACAAAAACAAACCCCTGTTCCCACCCTACTCCTCCTACAGCAATGAGTCTAGCATGGCTGTCTTCTAAGAGGATTTACTTAGCATCTTACTCAGACTAATGCAGAGTCCCACAGCCGAACAGTGGATGATGCTTGGGGACTCTTATGGAATTGTTGAAGGAAGGATTGCAGACCCCTAAGGAACTGCTCAGGAAAACCAATAGTGTCATCTAACCTGGGCCTTTGGTACTCTCAGAGATCGGACCATGAATTAAAGAGCATACATAGGCTGAACACAGGCTTCCCTGAACATATGTAGTATATGTGCAGCTTAGCATTCATGTGGGTCCCGAACAACTGGAGCGGGGGCTTTCTGAAAAGCCACTGCCAGTCTTTGGGCTGCCTTCTAGCTGGGCTACCTTTTCTGACCTCAGTGGGAGAGAATGCGTCCAGCTTAAAAAGACTTGATGTGCCCGGGTGTTGGGATACCCATCTGGGGTCTCGACACTCTCAGAGATAAAAGGGAGGGGATAAAGGTGGACTGTGATTGGAATGTAAAGTGAATAAATAAAAATTAATTAACTAAAAAAGAAAATGATTAGTTTTTTCTGTCTCACCAACTGCAGTCTAAACTATGGAAACTCTGGTTAATTTAGTTTTTAAAGAACCTAAATTCTAGAAGTCACAGGCACAGTATTTTAAGTGTATATACACACACACAGGAGGGCATATAGTCATTGACTCTTATTTTGCAGTCAGTAAGAGTAGAATGAAAAGAATCATCACCCTGGTGGTGCAGCCTGTGACACAGAAGGTCTTCCTTGACTCTTGAATTCCACTGTGGAGAACAGATTTATCATATACTGTAAAAGCTTTGAGCACAAACTATGACAGTATAGATCTCTGGAGGGATAATATTATGGAACTAAACACATGTGAAGATGTTGATTTCTATGACAAAATTTCTTAGACTGAGTTATTTGTAAATAATAGAAATTTGCTAATGCTGCTACTAGAATTTAGATATTTTACCAATGAGGAGGTAACAGGCTTGATATGTAGTGTGGCTCATTCCTAGAATTGGGAAAGTTCTAGAAGGTGTTTTCCCTGTGCCCTAACAAGGTAGAAGTATTCTGTAAACATCCTAACATTTCTTTTGTAAAGTCCCTATTCCTAATCAAAAGAACCCTTGACTTACAATGTAACAATCCACCCCAACCTCCAAAGTGCTATTAATACTGCAGTGGCATAGTAATTGCACTGGTGTCAGAATTTCATTATAAGAACTTAGGGAGGAAGGAACACAGGCAGAAAGATTATAGCATAGTATTACTATAGGGAAAACATCCAGCATACATAGGGAAGACAGAAGGATGGGGATTCTTCTTGACAATGAATATGCCAGCTCAACTCGGCAACACTTGGTATCCGCATAGGTCTTTGTTTATTCTATTATATTAAACGTTAAATTTACTCTCTTGATCTTTCTTAAGAATTTAATTTGAAGGTATAATATGACTTTGCAGAAAGTTGATATTTTTTATGAATCAATAAATTGAAGAACCTACACATTGAATAGTATAGAATAATATATTGTGTGTATGCTACTATAGTAATGTTCATATATATTGAATATCCTATTCTCAATTTAATGACATAGTATTATATGACTTACTAGAAACAATAGGATTATTTTTTGTTTCTATGAGAATTAGATATAACAGCTAGATATAACTAGATATAAGGGAGTTAATATTTACTTTGGTTAATTCAAATCAAGAAACTATGTCACACATGTGCTTTCTTAACATTGATAATTCATAGTTACCATCACAAGCTCTACACTTGTCAACTTATTTCAAAACCTATCACTTTTAAGTTGTAATCTCCTATTCCTAGTCCATACAAACTTATGAACACAGTCCCACTTTTAAAGTCCCTATAGAATTTGCTTAATTCCACCACTGTTCAAAAGTATAAGCGTAGGTGCAGTCTTTCATCTGAAACAGGCAATCTCGTAGCTGTGAGCCAGTATAACACAAAACACAAGTTACATTCTTCCAGCCCAGAATGCTATAGAGCAATGATTATCATTCAAAAAGTAAAGATGAAACATAACAAGGAACAGATTTATGAAAGGAACATCATCCCAGAAGAACAAACACCAAATCCTGATGTTCCATGCAGACATCTGTCATTTGTGATGAAATCATCTGGTCTACAAAAGGCTTACTTATCCTCACCCCTCAAATTATCACCCTGCAGCACACAAAGTCTCTCTCTTAGGTCATGAATCCAAGCACACAGCTTTCCTTTGTGTGTATCTCATTGTCTTGGCATACCTGGTACTCTGGGATCTATCTCCCTTAGAGCAGAGACTTCCCTTTCACATTTTCATGTTGTGGTCACTCTGGGAATTTTTTCAGGGAACTGAGCCTGATATATAAATTGTCCGGCCTCAGTGACTGCCTACAACCATAGCCCATACACCTTTGAACCTGCCATGCTCAGGTCTGTCATACCTATGATGCCCCTGCCATGTGAACAATGATCCCAAGTTCAGCCTGTAACTTGAGATATAGCCTGGTCTCTTAGACTTTGGTTGCACTGTTTTCTGTATCGCTTCCCAGCTGTCCCTTGGAAAAGATTTTCTTAGGTGGTTGTTTCCAAGCAGAGTGGTGTTTTCAATTTAGGCTCTCTCAATTCATAGGGTTTTGGATTTTCACTAGATAGAATGCCTTATCTATTTTCAGAGTGCAGAGCAAGAGATTTCTCTGTAATGTGCAAATACCTTTAACAAGTACAATTGATTTCTCAGTGTCAGCCTTGTCTGGAGCTTGAAATTCTTTTCTTTCCCTCCAAATGCACCACTGTTCTGTTTTTGTTCCTCCTGTGGTGCTTTCTTACATAGACCTGGGTAAAAGAATGAGCAGTAACCATGACAGGCTGGATGCTCTTCTGCTCTAAAATTTCACTCAATGATTTCATACATTGCTTCTGAATCTAGCCCTCCTCACATTTTCAGGACATAGGCTAAATGTGTCCAGATTCTTTTTCAAAATAAAGCACAAATGGCATCTTGCCAGCTTCCTTAGGGAGTCGGTGTTGCCCTCAGAAACCTCATGAGCCAAATCTCTACTCACAACGTGTGCCTTGGCATTCCGGTCTTCCAAATCCCCACAAGAATGACCTATTAAAATCTATTTGCAACATCCTGTGAATGTTCTAGCCCAAAGTTCTAAACTCTTCTACCTTCTTACTACATACCAGTTCCAAATGCTTAAGAGCAGCACTAGTTATACCACAATAGCCTCACTTCTTAGTATAAATTTTCTGTTTTAGTTATTTTTATGTTCTTATTGTAAGTTTTACAGCTCAGATGGAAAGGTATCCTGGCAGTTGGGAACCAAGGATTACCACAAAGTTATAACACACAGGAGATACACTGGGAAACAAAACTCCAGAAGAGTGGCTACCTTTGCTCAATGAGAAGCAGCAGAGAGCTGAGCAGAGACGTGGTTTATAGAAAATTCCTTTAGGTGATGTGTGTGTGTGTGGCGGGGGTGATGCTTTCCAGGGCAGAGATTTTCAGGTGGGGATTGGTGGGATTTCAAGTCCAGAGTTAGGGATTTTTTTGTCTGTAAGTTTTTGGGGTCTGGTTTCCCGTGTTAGGGCAGCTAGTATGTTCTGTAGGTGCAGCCTGGTAGTTGATGGTCCTCAAATGAGGGGCATGGCCACTCCTGTGCCTGACCACTTAAGTATGAGTTAAGAAAAAGTAACTCACAAAAGCAACATAAATAAGGAACAATTTGTTTTGACTCACAATTCACAGGTGCAGTCCATCATGGCAGAAAAATCACTGTAGCAAGAATGTGAGACAGCAGTATCTGTATCAGGAAGCTGAAAGGGATGGTTGCTAACATTTGGAGTTATTTCTTCTTTTTTATCTAATGGAGGACCCTAATCCAAACTACTGATAACGTTTTGGATGGGTCTTTATCAATCAACACAATATAGAATCTTTCCCACTGGCGTGCCAAAATGTTTATCTCTTAGGTGATTCTATATCCTATTAAGCTGCTAATCAACATTAACTATAACTAGGTAATTTAGAGACAATTTAGATTCTTGTTCTTGTGTCTCATTTTATATCTCAATTTATGATACTAACATCAAAATACTATAATGCAGTATTCCTCTCTTATTAACAACACAGAACTAAATATTTTTGAGAGTTGAATGAATACCCAATCATCCTCATGATACTAAAATGAAGTAAAAAAAACATGTGATGCTTCTGTCATAAGGACAATGCATGGATACACATCAGTGGAAAAAAATAGTTCATTTTTATATGAGAAAACTTAAAATGAATTATTTCTGATATCCATTTATCTTTGTATCATTCTTTCTTAATATCCTTTCTTCTTTCTGTGTCTTCCTCTCCTGTTCTCTGATGATCTCTCAAATTTTCTTCTTAAAAATAATATATTATGAGATTTTCTTCCAAATTATGGCATAATGTCATAAAACAGTTCCTTGGATAAAAATGTTAACATCAAGCATCCCTCAATGAAAAGTAATATTTCTACAACATGATTAATTTAATGTTCATGAGAATTTGATAAAGATTTTCTTCCTAAGAGTCTTATGTGATATCATTTCTTTTCTTCCCTGATTTTTTTATTTAAAACAGGGTAATTATTTACATTATGTCCAGTAACTAATGCGTATGAAAAATCCCATGTATTTCCTATGATAAGAACAGATATCAAGAATAGGAATGTCATTTTTGTCAAAAGAATCATTCTATCAGGATCTCCTTGTAGCTCTTTTATGAGTTTGGTATGTGAATTCCAATAACATTTGACTCTGATTTGTAGCTTTTGTATTTCAGGAGTCTGATAAAGGGCACACACACATACACACACACACACACACACACACAATCCATCTGAATCTTGTATGCTATCCTAAGTAAGAATAGCTGTAATTCTATTTGTTCACAGCATGCAGCTGCTTACAATCGGAGTTGGATACCTCACTGCTAACCCCAATAGCAATATTCAACTACATCCCTCACTCTGCCAATATTCTGAGTCTATATAATGCCAAGTTCGTCAGTGTCTTCCAGACACAACAGGACCAAAACACATATCTGAACTCACCGTGACGATGAGAGCATGCACAGATGGACTGACATGCGCAAGTTCAAACCAGACAAAATCCCAGCAGCAAAAAGTGGAAGTACACACCAAGTCCCACCCTAACCAGGAAGCTATTTGCAATTGCTACCTTCCAGGAGAGGGACAATCAGGTTTTTCCAGTGGAGTATAGCTGGGTCTATCAACCACACTGCAGGACATGTTCCATGCCCAGAAATAGCTGGCAAACCACAAATAAGATTTTGTGTCTTTTTGTGAACTTTTTGTGTGGTTTCATTTTGTGTTTTTTGATTTATTGGTATTTATTGGTTGCTACGGGCCAGCCAGTCTGGGCCTCCCTCAACCCATGCAGAAACATGGTCCTGGTCAAGTCAACAAGGAGTAGGCATAGAAATAATGGCAGACACAACACATGGAAGTGCAGGATTTCTCAAAAATGACATCAGACTTTTACAGTCATTACAAGAGAAATGAAAAATCTGGCAGTTCAGTGGTCGAGGTACATCTGTGTCCATCTAAAACACACTGGGTCTAAAGCAGCTACCTCTTCTGAACAGGCGTTGCACCCCCAGGCTGGAGTGCTCTGGGGTGGGCAGGGGTAGTGGGCTGTGGACTGTGTGAGGCTAGAATCTCAAATGCTCTGCTGCTGACTGACACTCCCTCCCTCTTATCCTTAATAAAACGGCCCACTATGCTAATCTTCTGGGCTAGTAGAGACTTGTCCCTAGGAGTTCCATTCTTGGTAATTCCTAGGAGTGGCTCAGCTGCCATATGTGACTGAAAATGAGGATTCTACTTGATCTTGCTCTGGGATAAGTCTCCCATTCTGTAAGCTTCAATGCCCTACCCCCTTTACTATCTCCCTAACAATGCTGGAGGCATTTAAGTCTGGATGGGTAACATTCTTTATGAAATTCCAAGCCAGGGTTTGGCGAAGATGTTGGAACATTGGTCAGAGTACAATGTCCAATTTTGTTTAGTAAATAATATCTTTGTGGGCATCTAGCACAGGAGTTCGAAAGGATATATCTGGGCTACCTCTGAGTTAGGGGATGCCACGAATGAACTCCAAGAGAATGGCTTCCTTTGAAGCTTTTGCCTCTGGTCTGTGGCCAAGCTTTTGGGCTTGTCACAAGACTTCATTGTAGTGGGCATGGCAATTTGTTTTACTTATAATTTGAGAGACAGAGACAGAGACAGAGAAAAAGACACACAGAGAGAGAACAGGCACACAGAGAACAGAGGCCACAGTTCAATTTTCTTCACAGCATTATTTTTTGAGACAAAATTTCTTTATAATTTCATGTTATTTGTGTGTGTGTGTGTGTGTGTGTGTGTGTGTACATGTATGCAAACATATATCAAAGTAGACATGTGCATAAAACAATCTGTGTGAGATCAGAGGAATATTTTGCACAGTCTGTTCTCTTATGCCTGCTTTTATGTAGGGCACAGAATCAAACTGAGGTACTTAGGATTGCACAACCAGCTCCATTTACCTGTTGTGCGATTCTCTATCTTAAGACAAGGTATCTTACTGAACATGGCCTTACTGATTTGACTAGAGGGCTTAGGCAGTAAACTCCAGGGATTTGCCTGTCTTTATGACCTCATAACTGCCGTCAATTTTGTGACACGTATTTTAATGATTGATTCAACTATTTAACTCCAACATTTACTTTTAAATTATCTAAAATTCATAGATCAACAGATGACTCAAGTATTTCATATTGTGATTATATATAGCTTTATGAGTGGCAAGGAGTAGTCATATCTTCCAGCAATTATATTGCCAATTGTCTTGGTCACTTTATTTGAGCCTGAGTATAATGGCAAGAAACTGACTTCACTGGAGACTACCTACCTCATTTACCATCTCATAAGCAAACAAACTAATGAACAAACAAAATGAAAGTGTAGTGTTGGAAAGTAGTCAGTTTGTGATTGCTTTGTTATGCATAGTTACCTGGATAGACATGTTCTTTGATGCATCCAAGTGTGTTTAGAAACTGAATTAGCAAACAATTTGCAATTCATTTAAAAAAATCTAGTATCCATTTATTTGGCCAGAAGATCTGTAGGCACTGGGTCAACATTCTTACACAGCAAAGTTCAGTTTCAGATGAATAGATTTTTGCCTCTCTCAAGGTGACAGACTGTGAAGCTTCTGTTATTCTCTGTTGTTCCTGGCACACATTTGTTTAGATTTTCTGCCTCATCACTACTGGCAATCAAATTTGGATTTTTGAAATTACCAAATGAACTTCTTGTCATATTTCAAAATAATTTAAAGCAATAAAGAATGCAAATGTCCTGACATATAGATTCAGATATTCAATAATAGTATAAATTAATATTCAAGAAATACTTTATTTCTTCAGAGATTCACATTTAAGGAGAGTTTTTCATTATCATATCCCCAACCCAACAGTGTGAGACGTGGTATGGCAGTATTGCACAGTGGTAGAGCACTTGCCTGAAGCGCTGAGTCAGATCCACAATTTTAAAATAAGATAAAACAAAACTCCAATAATTCCAGGTACATCTTTATTTTAGAAAAGTTAGATCTTTGGACAACTCTGGGGCAATGTGTCAGGAATCAAAATCAGAGTAATGTGAGGAACCTACCTGAGAAGAGCTTCATAGAGAGAGAAGGAATGGGATGGGACCATGTAGTGCATTCCAGTTGATTGTTCTTTTGCTACCAACAGGCACTGCCATAACTAGAATGGTCCTGCAATCTCTGTCTAAAGGAATAAGCCAAGTAACAGATTTTGGAGAATTCTTTGAGAGAATATTGGAGGGTGTTGGATGATTGTATTCACTGTTTTCATCAGATTATAATTTTACATGATGTTTCTATGAGATCATAAATTATAATGTCTTATATTTTGTATCTGGGATGAATGTTTCTGGGAAATTTATAAATCAAAATCTAGGAGGAAATAGAGAAAGAATGCAAATTTTTTTTTCTGAGCAGAACAATTGAAATAATACCTCCTCTTTGCTGAAATGTATAGAATTTACCAGCAGTAGATGACAAGAATGGAGCTTTCTTTCTTCAGCTTGAATATTTCTGCACTATCTACCTGGCTTCACAGGGCTTGAATAATGAGGTAGACTGAGATAAACACACAATGTAGGTTATCAGGTTATGTTGTAAGTAATCCTGGTGTTCATTTCTGATCCAATTCTGTTGTATCCTTTATCAGTCATTGTGAAATTGGCAAATTCACTGGTTGTTTGTGAGGTCTGTAATTCACAGAAGCAACATGCAAAAAGAGAAACACCATCAAACATTGTACAAAGCTCTCTGAGAACCAAATGATTCTTTTTAAAATACATTTCTGTGTTCTTAAACTAATAATCCAGGATGTTGTCTGATTGGGGGATTTTTTTGTTGAGAACACTCAAAAATTTAGCACTACACAATTATTTTACTAGAAGAGGGAAAATACTTCTAGATAGCCAGATCCTCCTTAATACAAACATATTACACCACCTGACTCTAACCTTCTCTCTTTGACATCATATGAATCATTTCACAGTCCCACTAGCTTCAGACACTGTTGGTAAGAACATATTTTCAAATTCCTTATCTCAAAGCTGGGAAGGGAAAGTGTTATATCAGTGACATCAAGAGGGTCAGAAGGATTCTTAGTAGAAGTATCTGGAAAGTGTACTGCAGCAAACACTGAAGAGCATCAGAAAATAAAGGTCTTTGGTACTCATGCACACATCAGCATTTGGTCTGATGAAACAGTTTGAGATGAATAAACTCCAGTGGTTTCGAAGTAGCCAAAGTGTGACTTTTCTTTTTCATGCATGTCACAATGGACAAATAAAATGCTCACAACTTCTTTGAGAACAAAGAGAGAGGAGTCATTAGAACATCCCACAAACACTTTTAAATCAGTTTTATAGATGCCTACAAGAGCATTCCTCTGTGATCGTGTGCTGGTTAGTGTAGTGTCTCTGTTTATCTGCAGAAAAATAAGCAACTGGAATTCACTACATGGCTGGCTTTTTCATTCCTCCTTCTTAAAGGCTTTTCTTTTCTGTTTGGGAGAGAAGACAAAATCATGAGACAAGTTTCATAATCATTCAGTGGGATGTGTGCCTCTGCTTTATCTGAACAAATAAACACATTCACAAAGTCTTGTGTTTTCCTTCCATAAATTTATAAAGCCATAGTTGCAGACCAGCTTTTTGTTTGTTTGAGAAAGAAGTTTCCTGAAGAACAATGTCAATGCTTTCTGATATTTCCATGCCCAGTCAAAAATGGCTTTGAAAGTGGGTGTTGGAGATTGAATCATGTCTTCTTCCTATCCTATACCTTAAAATCCGTGTGTTTAAAGTCTGTACTCCAGGTGTTTTGTGCACTGATTGGAATTTTATGAAATAATAAATACTGTAAAGGAGGAAATCTATTCTGACAAATTACAATCCTCATATGAGGAAGAGATATAAGAAACCACACATCTAGCTGGAAACACATTTGAGTTCATTGAGAGAAGGCATCAATTTCCAACCTGGATCCCATTCTGTAGATGTGTTTGTTTTTGATTCTTAGCCTCCAGAAATGTTAGCAAAGAACTTATTCTGCTTAATTTGTCCAGTCTGTGGTATATTGCTACAACAGCCCTGCCAGACAAATGTGTGGGGGACTCTACACGTAGCCTTAAACCTTTTTCCTATAATACACTGCCTTTCATGATGATGGTCCAGACATCTTCAAATATAAATACATTCGAATATATGAGTAAGTCCTTCTGTTTTATATTTGAACTTTGCATGGAAAGGAATACAAACAAACCACGAATTATTTTTTTTTATTTTTGCAGTTTTTTTTTTCTTTATTTGTTTCTGGATAATGTAATGATAAAAGTGCTCTGTACACTTTTAGTTGGTTATCAAGAGAAATCAATACTGCTTTGTGTTTCAAAAGGGAAAGGCATGCAAGGACGTGGAGGTATTAAACACAAGTGGATTGAATAGTTATTTGTGAGGGGTTGCTAACGATTGAATTACTATTTTATTTTAATGTCATAACATGGCAGCACTCAAGATTACCTTTCACTTCTAATCATACCATTTACATGGAAGTGGGAAAATGCTTCTGAAGTGGCCAAACGCTGTTTGCTGAATGGATCACGATAACACTAGAAATTACCCTGGAGGAAAAATAATCAGATTTCCTGCCAGGCTCTTGAGAAAGGTTAATGTCCCTTCAGTGAAATAAAGTAAAGCAAAAAAAAAAATCCATAAAGCACACATTTATGAAGGTAGGAAAGGAAACATTGGCCTGATATATTGGCCTTACGATCTGATCTTACTTCTTAACAGTTGAGAATTCGACACCATGGTTTTGCTTTGCTGTTGTCAGTGGTTGTAGTTTGAGCGTTCTATTTGTTTTGTTTTGTTTTATATGTTATGTTGTGTTGTTTGTCTGCTGTGCTTTAATGAATAAGACTGTAGGTGAGTATTGCTTCCATAGGAAAAATTACTAAGTCCCAACACATCCGTCAATCACTATGTTGAGATACCTACAACTTGTTTTGAGGTGGATGTAATACCATCATAACCACTTTACAGAAGAGAGTGTTGGAATAGAGTTCGCAAAATTTGCCCAGATCTGAGAAGGAGGAAAACAAGAAGAGTTCATGAATAAGTCCATCTAGTCCTAAAGGAAGCCAATGTGGTACTATGATTACAAACTCTAAAAGCAATTCTGTCAGAGATGGTGCATACCTATAGCATGGCCCTGGTATCTTCATCCAAGCATAAGCTACTTCACTAGGACACAAATCTTAAGTCTTTGCTCAACTGAACATATGGGGAATCTGAGATTTAATAATAAAACCACCTCAGAATCCCACATGTATGATCCACGCAATCATCTCGCCAGCAAGAACGCACGCGGACACCAGGATCCTTCTGCAACAAGCATTTATTGCGATGTGAAGAGGAAGACCCCAAGCCCCAAAAAGGCACTGCTTATATACACCCTGGAGCGGTGTGTTCATTTCTGATTGGCTGTTTGCTCATTATCTCATGTGACGCCCCGGCATGGGCTGTGACTTGGTGCGCTCTGGCCCTTAGCACATGCGCAGACTACTTGTTTACAGGGAGAGGACACCGGATGCCGGTGCCATGTTGTAATGGCGATTGAGCCAGCTCGGGCATGGCTCTCTACACACATGAGTGTCCATTACCCTTTACTGACTTAAACATGATGAAGCTAAGTCCCTGGCATCTTGTGTAGTTGAACAGTTCAAGATATCAAATAAATTCAGGCAACTTATTTCCATGTGGGAGCACAGACACAACAACAACAACAACAACAACAACAACAACAACAACAACAACAACAACAAGCTTCTAGCTTTCTTTACAGATTCCTTTCTTTCAGCTGTCTCATGACAGCCTCCTAGTGTCTATAACAGCCAGCACCTATCCTTTACCCATATTTTACAACAATGATGCTTGTACCAACTGGCTTATAAATGCACAGTTCTAATAAGTACTCACAGCATGGATGTTGTGGAGCATTTGTCATGTAGATGACTCTCAGTAAAACTTCTTGGTAGGCAGAATTTAAGGACAGATAATCTTTAACTTTTTATTCAAAACTGTAACCAGAAGGATTAGATTAGCTAACTATATTCCCAGGTACATCAAAAGTAGTCATGGTGTGTCTCTCCAGCACTAGCTTTCTCCACTGTCTGCATGGCTGAATGTGAAACAGGGATGGTAACGATGTATTTTCCAATAGTTTCTGCCTTCTGGTTAATTTTAAATATAAACCATAAAAATAAATGTTTCTGTCTTTCGAAAAACTAGTTTTGTGGAAAAAATATTGACTATCCAAAACCAAATGGTCAACTCTGAAAATGTACGGAGATGTATTATACAGACGGAACGAGTTTTGTGTGTGTATGTGTGTGTGTCTGTGTGTGTGTGTATACACAAACTTGTTCAGCCTGTATAATATTAATAATATATATGCATATAAATAAATATACAAAGGTTTATGCACCAACAATGACAAAAAGTGGGTGTCATATGTATATATCTTCTGGTATATCCATTTGTATATGAATGCCTGTGCCTGTGTGTGTGTGTGTGTGTGTGTGTGTGTGTGAATCTACAGTTAATTTGAAGAACTATTAGAGATGATGGATGCTTATAATCTACTACATTGGTAGTTTTTAAAATATATCTTATTATTTTACTTAGATCAGGTAATATGATTCATCCCTTCCACTACACATATTTTTGAGTGGAAACTATTTCAGATCTGAAAGAGATATATTTAATACAAAATATCAAACTAAAGGATAAAAGGAACTTAAAGTAGAAGTGTCAATGAAGCAAAGTAGGAATGAGGTCTGTTGTGATACAATAATGAGTTTGAGTCAACTCATCTTAAAACTAGTATTTTTTCAAAACACCTAAAAACTACTTCAGCTTCAGCACAGTTTGTTTATTTCTAAAGAATATACAAAATAAATTGACATAGCCTTTTTCTCCAAGCTGTCTTATAGTACACTCTATGGCTTCTATGGCTATCAACCCAAACTTAATCCACAGAAAGATGTTTTCCACTTGTATCTTCTCAGCTATAGTTTGAAACTTAGGTGAAGCCTTAGATGTCTATTCTTCAGGTTCAGCCTCATTGAGAGCACTGTGAGTGAATTTATGGGATTTTTTTTTTTTTTTGTAAGTCAGTCTTCGTACGTGGTATTTAAGTCATGATGAGCAAGTTTTCAATAGAATGTATGAGTCCCTTGCATTCTCAATGGAGTTGTGGTTCCTATCTATGAGATACACTGAGGCCCCTTAATTTGCATGAAACTTAATTTGAAAAAAAATCGTCTTTGTCATGTATTGGATTCTGTAAAATTATTTTGATTTATGACAATTATTTTAGATCTTTTGTAAATAGACTAGAAAACATAATAATATAACCCTCTTTCAATCATCAAAGTGTTCTTATTTGCCTGTTTTGATGTCTGCCTTCCCTCTGCAACATTCATTCAATTTTGCAAATTTGCAAATGTGGTATCTTCCTTCCCTTAGGTCACACTTAAGCCTATCATTTATAGATATAATCTGATGAAGGAAAACCTTCAGCCATGACAAAGCAAATGTAAATATTAAGATGTCTTTTGTTATTCAGTTTCATACCCTCCTCTTAGACTTATTTTATGCCTTGCCATATCATCTGAGCATATGTCACTGTTTTCTAACACAGCCAGTGGACAATGGATTTCTTCTTGGGAATCATTTTGATTGGTTCCTGGTGTTGTCTATTACTTTGGGTTTCTTTGAAAATTCATCAGAAGAGATATAAAATATTACTTTCTTTCATCAAATGTTTATTGGCAACTGATGATGCGTGTTAAGACTTAAGGGTGTTTTTAAAAGCACAGATAAATAAAATGCATTCCATTTTGTGCTAAAGAATATGTACATGCAGTAAAGTGTCATAATATTTCAAGTCTGTAAACACCCAGGGTAAGTAATATAGTAATACTGTAGTTAAAGTATTGATCTTCTTCATTTAGTGTGGGTTGCTGCAGGTGAGTTCATGTATAATAAAATATTCCTGAGAATCATTTGCCTGCTTTTAGGCCATGACATTTATTGTATTTTCTTACAGTGTGGCTTCTTGATTATGTCTGTCATTACGACTTCATAAACATGTTGTTTAAAAAAAAAAAAAAGATTTGTACTCCACTCCAGATTCAAATAATCAGGTACTCTAAGTGGAATCTAGAATTCTCTAATGTTCACATCACAGATATTTGTTTCTGGTTTTTCATACCCTATCCTTTGTGTCTCTAAGAAGCCATAAAAGCTAAGGATCAGGACTCAATCTAAGGATACTCAGGGTTCAAACTTCGGTTTCCAACACTATCTGTTACTTGATTTTTGTTGAAAATGCCAAGGGTAATTAAAGTATCATGAAGGTGGTTTTAGTATCCCATACCTGTGCTAGTAGGCTTTGTTGTCTACTTAAGAGAATTAAGAGACATGTAGGATTGATAAAACACACACACACACACACACACACACGCACACACATTTCTGTGTATGTGTGTGCGTGTGTGTGTGTGTGTGTGTGTGTGTGTCAGTGTGTGTATGTCTGTGTGTTTGGGTCTGTGCCTCAGCCTAGAGGACTGATCCATAGGAATAACTTCTCATTATTAGAAGTGGCACCTTCTAAAGGACAACCAAATGAAAGGAAGAAAGAAGCAGAAGGACATTGATGATGCTTTCCCCTCCTTCCTGCATGAGACAGAGTCACAGGGTTGGAATCTTTTGATAACAACAGACTCCAACTTCTTCAGCCTTTCAATGTAAGATCAACACCATGCCTCTCCAAGGAGTTCTCACAATTGTAGAACTAGACAGAGACTATTGAGTCATCGAACTTCCTGTCTCTCTCCTGAACACTCAGCTATTGCTAATCTACCCAGGTCTTAGTGTACAAATGCCTCAACAAATTCCATTCATTTCTATATGTATTTAGATATATACAGAATGCAAAACTTGGACCTTAGATATTACGACTCATCCTTCTTCTTCCTCTCCTTCTCATTCTGAGGCCAGATCTCACTTTGTAGCGATATACTTTCTATAAAAATCTGTAGAGACCAAACTGTTCTTATAATCATGGCATTCTTCTTGCTTCATGCTCACCAGTGCTAGGATCCCAAGAGTGCTTTATCACACTTAGCTTACACTTCCTATCTTTTGTCTAGATTATGACCACACCGACTCAGTCTTATGGTCTTTTTATTGACAGAACTGATAGGGTCTGAATGCTAACCAGATTCTTTAAATGCTAAAACTTCTAATGTCCTAGCAAAACCCTAGTGCCAATGACCAACCACATGAATGAGTGGTCAATGTGAACATTATTGGTTACATTATTATTGTTTTCAATTTTGAATATGGACATGTAAGCTATAATTTGTTAGAGACTATCCTAATTAAAATATATCTTATACATTGCTATTAATGTATTTATATTTACTTGATTTGGCATGTGTCATAATTACTCAGTGTGATTAATGGCAAAATGTTAGTGTTTAATATATTAATTGCCACTGGAGACTTAGTTAGAGGCTCATTTGTCTCATGGTCAGTATTGAATATTGAGTTCTCTATTGAATATTTTGGATAATTCCATTTCTGTTTTCTCCTAATGCCAAGGATTACATCACATATCATGACTATATTTTAATTATAATTAAGCCTATATTCTCAGCTAATGTGGAAATATTCTCAGAACTTTCGAAAATGTTAAAAAATGATTCTTTTTTTTTTTTTTTGCTTTATTTAAATAGGATCTTACATAGGCAAAGCTGGCTTCAAGCTAGCTGTATTGTTGATGTTATTCTTGAATCCCTGCTCCAGCTGCCTGCCCCTTCTATTTGTAACAATTACAGGAGTGATATAGCAGTTCTAGTTTTGGCATTTTAAAACATATTCTTTCTCATAGATTAGGTTTCAAGGTAAATATGAAGGACATTGTGTCATATATTAGAAAGACAAGGAAAAGGATGAAAAAAGAAAGAGAGGAAGAGGAAAGAGAAAAAGGCAGGATAAGGGGACAGGAACTGAAATTTTAAAATTGTGAATTGTAACAATGTAACTCAGAATCAAGGTAACTTACCTTCATGGGTCAGCTATCTTTTCCCTTAGAATTATTTCTGTCTAGAAATATTAAGTAATAATTTATACATCCTTCTGTATGCCTACATGATCCTAACCCTCTAATGTTGCAAAGTAGCAGGGTAGCAGCCTAGCGTCTGCTTAAGGACTTTAATAAATGCAATCTAGGCAAGCTATCAGCAACCTGAGCCTTCTCTCTCAAACTATAATTTGCTCGAGACTATTCTAAATAAAAAGCAAGGATGATTTTACAGAGGTGGTTTTCCTAGAAGTAAATTTCTAAGAATTCCTGAGAAGCACAGCATCAGCTAAGGCAAAGAAACATGCATTTTAGAGGAAGGTCATTGGATCTAATATCTCCATTATTTATAGGTTGCATGACCTTCAATGAGTTACTTAATCCCATTGAGTTCCATGCTCTTTAATTTAATAGGGACACTATTTGCTTTAAACATGTTTTGATATGAGTGAGATATGATACACCATCCCTACACATACATGTTTTTGGTATTAAGAAGTTATAAAAAAATAAACTCGCAGTGATATTTAAAACAAATAATGGAGACCACAACCAATCAAAATGTTAAGATGTGGAACCTAGTCCCAATAGATATATCTACAAAATACTTTCATACATAAGGTGCAGAAAAGAAAGGCAGAACAATTTTAAGAATCAAATGATCAGGGAATTTTCTGTGAGGCTAGCTCCTTATGTCGTCAGAAACTACATCCATCATATCCCATCAACATGGTTGTCCAAACATATGCTAAAACAGAATGACATCAGATAGACGTGCCACATTGAACAGTAAAAAAGATTCATGAGGTGTCAACCCTAAACAAAGAACTATAGGCCACAGAGGAAATCTGGGAAAAGAAAAGATGATCTTTCCCATGGAAGAACACGTTAACTGATATTCCCTTGCCAAATGGTATGTCTTGAAAATATACAGAAAATTAACATTTTATAGACTTGAGAAGGTTATATTGAGGAGTGTGTGTGTGTGTATGTGTGTGTGTGTGTGTGTGTGTGTGTGTGTATAAAAGCAAGTAATAAAAATTAGGTCATTAGTTTGAAGGAGAGTGGGAAGATTATCGAGGAGTATTTGAAGGGAGGAAATGGAAGGGAGAAATGTAATTATAATATAATTTCAAAGAAGAAAAAAGAAAGATAATTATGCCATGCTAGTTAGAAACCTTATTAACATAAAGAAGCATTCATCTCAGGAAGATGTAGGGAACAGAAAAACCCATCCATTTTATCACAACTAACTCAGTATGCAGGATTTGCTATCTAGTGTATGGACAACATGAGAACCTAATTGTGAAACACAATATATAGTCCTACCCCATAAGAATTGTAAAAGCAACATGTCAGTTTATAGTACATAGATGACACCAGATTAGTAACAAAAGTCTTTAAATATAAGGTGGGCAAAAGGGGCTTTAGGAAGTCTGAGAATGAGATTTGGTACTTAAATAACAAAGAAGAGTTAAATAGGTAGATTCTTGGCCATTCGCTAATATATCTAGAATCAGGCAGTCAAGTGTCTACTCATATACCCAGTGGGAAGATGATTTCAGAGGAGGATTATTATAGATTCATAGATGGAAGTTTGTGAGAAAGAAGGCAGAGCTCCATCACAGCAGGAAATGGGCATAGAAATGTGATATCATGGGACTTACCTTCTAAGACCTTTTTCTTTTTAATTGCTTAATTTAAAATTACTTTTCAAATAACATATTTTTATTACATATTTCTTTTTCTCCTTCAAATCCTCCCAGATCTTCCCACTTCTCTATCCCCTGAACTTCATGTGTGTTTTCTCTTTCTTAAAAAAAAAAAATCAACTGTTTAATAAAAACAGAGTAACAGAACAACAATGAAATAAAATTAAAAATATCAAAGTAAAACAAAACAGAAGAAAAAGTACACACACACACACACACACACACACACACACACACACAAATCACGAAGTCTATTTTGCATTGGCCACCTACCCATAGACATGGGGCCTGTCTTGGAGTGTGGTTGGAATAGCCAGTGCTACTCCATTGGAGAAAGCTAATTTTTCTTTTCCGGTAGAAATCAATTACAAACAGCTTCTTGGTTAGGGGTGGAGCTTTGTATATACCTCTCTAGGAGCTTCTTTTGGAACTTATTGTAGAAACTGTAATGACACATGGGGAGGGGTATGAAGTATTTATCCCTCTTGTCCCAACCATAAGGTATTATTCAAATATTCTTCAAGACGTTACACCCACAGGCATGCCTTCCAAGCAGGGATTTGAAATAAGAAACTGGATCTTCCTTCTGGAATCCCTGATTTTGTCCAGGGCAAACCTTTTATGGTAAACACATCTAGCATCTCTAGCTCTCAATAGGACAATATTGTCCTTTGTTTTTTGTTTGTTTGTTTTATTGTGTTTTTCAAGGTAAGGTTTCTCTTTGTATCCAAGCTATTCTGGAACTCACTAAGATCCAGGCTAGCTGTGAACTCACATAGTTATTTCTGATTCTTCTTTCTGAGTGCTGGGACTAACGGTGTGTGCTGCCATACTGTGCTCGTTTCTAGAGATAAGGAAAAAAATCAAACAAAACAAAACAAAACAAAAACCCAAAGGTTTACTATCAGTATTTGCTTTATTTAAATTTATTTGTCAATTCATATCTTCTGTCTTCATAAATCTCTCCCTTTAAGAGAGAACATTTCCTTTAGAAGCATGTGGAATATTTGCTGACCAGCAGTCTACCACTGATAGTGTCTTCAGGATCATGTTCTTTGTCAAGACCTTGTTCTACCAGAACACGAAAGAGCTAGTTCAAGACAACACTAGATTCTCTCCTGGAATCATTTCATGGGCAAGCATTGCTGTGCCCCGCAACTCCTTAGCAACTCAAGAAATTTCCAAGCCTGTATTGTAGGCTGAAAATCTCTCTATTTAGTCTCTTATCCAGTTTTTTCGCTTTCTCAAGTTAAAACATCAATGTGGCATCTTCCTTCCTTTCTAATATCCTGAAAACATTATATAAAACAACAACCCATGGCAATTTATTTTCTTTTCTTCCTTAATATTAGTATCTGTTTTCCAGAAGATCCAATATACAGAGCCTCTACCTTATTCTAACTAGTGGTGAACTATTTAGAAAGATATTGCATATCTATACATATTAAACTCTCCAACTAGAGGTGTGCATGGTATACATATTTGTGCACATCTGAATTTCTGCATTTTATATGAATATAAATGTGTTATATTTCTGTTGTTTCATGTACTTATTTACATTTGTATCTAGATCAAAATTATACCACATATCCTTATCATGTGTCCTGTATAATAGAATAAATATTGCTTTAAGATAAGTGCATTTTATTACAACACCCTTGTTATATATAACTTAGAAATAAAATCCTCTAACTGAGCAACTGCTGTACTCAAGGTAGCTGGGGAATGAAAATATATTATGTAGTTAATTAAAAGTTAGTTCTAAGTCTGGAGTTGAAGTGCTGTGGTAGAGGGCTTGCCAGGCATAAGCAGGGGCCTGAGTTCAATTCCAGTGTCAAGAGAAATAGTTGTCCTTGTTTGGAGTACTTACAGCTCTTACGTTGTCTCCCAGGTGTGGGCTTCTCTTTCCATCTTTGTCCTTGACATTTCTTTTAGAAACATTCACTAGAAGAACACAGCATGCATTGTGCTCCAGTGAGTAGCACTGTTAGTATTCTGAACTACCACAAAGTTTATTTTCTGTTACATTTGAAGACTTTTTCTATTAATGGAATCAGATCATGAACTTCACTTTGAATGAAGTCTTTGCTCAGAACTCTGCAGCAGCATCTTTGATAAGAGAGGAGACTGCCACTCTGCAGCTTCTATTATAACCCCTTTTTCCTGTCAAAATGTCCTTTAATAAGACTGGTTTTAATCTCCTTAAATTAATGAATCTTGTTAAATGGCTCTTAAGGAAATCATTTTGATAATGGTTGACAGTTTTTTTTTTTTTTTTAACAGAGGGGAAAAGGTCATTACCAAACTGCATTATCTTCTCTGTCCCAGAAAAGTATCCACCTCCACCAGTGTGGGTTCTCTGGTATGTGACCACAGAGTATGTATTTAGAGCAGATAGAAAAATAACTTAGACGCATAAAAAGAAGGCATCTCTGGGACAAAGTTTTGAAATTTTTGGTTTATTATACCGTTCAGCCTACCTTGTTTCTGGGCCTAGAACTTTTATTACTGGATTTATACAATGAACCAACTTTATTTCTTAAACTATAACTCTTAGAAAAGCCTCAGAAATGACTGTCCTTGGTTTTTTACATTCTAACGACTTATTTGAATACTCATGACATAACATTTTAATTTATGACTTTTGTAGCCTTTGAATATTTTAATTTGGCTGGAATGTATTATTTGAAAACAAGAATATGATTTATTTTGTCTATTATTACATAGGATTTAAAAGCTACATGAAAGAGAATAACTCAAATTTAAGATATTTGATCTCTTATATTTAAAAATAATAACTTTAACAGAGAGCTCTCAATCTTTTAGTAGATTTCTGTCTTCTAATGGGATTGCCCTCATTACTCTAAATGTTCTCTCCCAGTTGTCTCCATTACTAATATAATATAATATAATAAATATAAATATTGAAAATAGCTATCATAGATAAAACAATATGTGTTATAAAATAATACTAAATCATGAGGCCTTGTGTAATGTAGGCATTAGATCCAGCATCTACACAAAGAAGAGATGGGGAGAGGAGTTGTTATGCAACCCAGGGAAAGGAAGATGAAGTAGCAATATCCAAGGAAGGTACAAACAGTTCTGCAGTCCTTGTTAGGAACAATCAACACTTAGCTTTCATTCTAGGTACATTTTTCTTCCTCGAGAGCTGGATTAAGTCATAAAAGATACAAGACAAATCCATTTTGAACAAAATGAGAAAATCAGAGAGCATGAGAAAGGAGTGAGATGTTCTATAATACAAAGAAAAGTGTTATTACTATTGGGTATGTCTTTTTGTATATGTTCGTGTCTGTGTGTATATATATGTATGTGTATGTGTTTGTGTGCATGTGTTTGTATGTATGTATATGAGCTTGTTTGTACAAGTGTAAGTATATATATATATATATATATATATATATAAGACATATATATGTCTAAGTCTGAATATAAATGTATTGAATCTCTGTGCATGTGCATGTGTGTGTCTTTGTGTCTGTGTGTCTGTTGAGTAAACAGAGACTCCTTTTCTATTAAACCTCAACACTTAACTTAAGAAGGAAATAAGGAGATATTTACCATTTCCTTATATTTGTTATTAAATTTGTTCTTTGTCATTTTCATACCTGTCTGCAAGTCTACTATGCATTTGATTTCAGTCATTCCCTCTCTCCCTTGTCTGACTTCTACCCTCATAGGCCCTATTCCAGCCTATGTGACCCTTTACATATTCGTTTTTGTCTGTTTGTTTTCTCCTTTGAGAACCAACAAGTTTAACCAGAACCATCTGTACAACAATTGATTTAGAATTCTGCATTGGAACATGGAGTGCTTATTCAGTTTATAACAGTAATACCCAGAATCTGCCAATGACCACAAGTTGGTTGAAAATATAAAGAAGCAAGACCTCTTGAGTTCTTTACAAGGCTATAGTTGCCTATTGAGAGCTCCCAACTTTTGTGCAAGCTGAATATAGGCAAGAGTAATTGTACTCAATTCATAATTATAATGGATGTACTTTAGCCAAAATGTGGTGTTCTATAATCTTCTAATTTTCCAGATCTTATATTCTTTATGTTCCATCTTCAGCAATGTTTTTGAGTCTTACAGAGAATGTTGTAAGTTTGAACATAAGCATAGGTTATTAAACAAAATTGCCAATGCCCCCTGTGGGGTACTTCTTTTCTTGTTGTTGGCCTCCAGTGAGGCCTCTCCTCACCGTCCAAACAGAAAACCAAAAGTTGTTGTCAACTTTTTTGACAGGGCCAGAGGACATGACCCTCTACACATCTCAGTGGCTGCTGTGGCCACAGGCTTGTTTGTATAATAATGTATAAATTTTATGTTCCTCCTTTGAGGAATATGTTGTGCTTTATAAGAAAAGAAAGAGATTAGGATATGTTTTGGTAGAGCATGGCATGGTATGGTGGGAGAGGTGCCTCTGTGGGCCCATTCTGAGGCACCTTTTCCCCTTGAGGTACCATCCATAGGACAGGTTTAGTATAAGATAGAGTTTATTTAGGGCATGGGAAAGGGAGTTGGGAAGGGAGTGGAGAGAAAGAGACAGAGACAGAGACAGAGACAGAAGAGACTAGCCTGGAACATTGGGTGTGGAGTGGATGAGGATAAGGGAGGGAGGGTGAAGGGGTCAGAGAGAGAAGGAGTATAGATGGGGCAAGAGACAAAGAAGGGACGAACAACCCCTTTTATAGTAAACCAGGCATACTTGGCTAGTGCCAGGTAACTGTGGGGTGGAGTCTAGAAGGAATGCTAACAAAATGTCCTCCATATTAATGTTAATAACTCCATGGTAATCAGAGAGAGCATGTGTCCTGGAGGCAAAGGTGTGGCTAATGTTTTCAAAAAAATGGTAAACAACGGGACTTCATGACAGCCCTCAAGGTTGTGGGAAAGAACCCTAAAAACCTGAGTTTGAAAATATATAACTTCTCAACTATGCAAAAATAAGGATGCAATGTGAATTATATGACAGGCTTTACAATTCTAAAGGAACAAGAGCAGGTGCACTAATGAGGTAGCTTGTCAGAAAGATATGAAGGTAGGCAGATATAAAGGCGGGCAGATTCCCGAGTTCACGGTCAGCCTGGGACATGGAGAGTCCAGGCCCAGGTGTGGTAGAAATGGTAATTTCAAGAGTGAGTCCCAGTCAGCTAGCTTACCAGTGCTTAACAGAGTTAGACAGATCTCTAAATTGTTTTACAAAGTTAAAAGAAAATGTGTACTTGCTATCTTCTAAGAATTAGGAGTCAAGTGATGCTGATTCATAGGATAATTAAAACCTGAAGTAAATTACTAGACTGATATGTAAAATAAAAAAAAATTCAACTTAAGGTCTGCAAGAGACAAACTACCCAGAGAACTTTTTTAGAACAAGAGAGAACTGTTTGGAGAGAGAGAGAGGTAGACAGACAGAAAAAAGTGACAGAGACAGGGGGACAGAGAGAGACAGAGACAGAGACAGAGACAGAGACAGAGACAGAGAGACAGAGAGAGCTCAGTATAAAGATCTTTAGAGAAAGCAGAGTAAAGAGCAAGAAAGTAGAACAGAGACAGTAGACTGGAAAGCTGTCTGAGCAGAGCATAGACCACTAGTTTCAACTCAGAATTTGACTTAAGGTCTTTTGCTTTCCCTGCTCCCAGACATCACTTCCTTAGAATCCCTCTCTAAGCTGAGGCTGGTCCATGGCACTTAAAGAAAATTAATTAAAGAACTGCTGCCATGTTCTTAGTTCCATGGGAAATATTGGTCAGTTTACTCTGGTTTATGTTTCAAAACACTGTGATAGAAGAAGGGTCAGAAACTTAATCTCAGAAAATTGATTTAAGCATAAATTTAACACAAATTATTGTGAATGAATGGGTCTTGAGAACTAAAAATAAAAGTCATTATTTTAAAATTCAGTATGTACATACTGTGCATATGTGTGCATGTTCACATGTATACACCATTAAATATGCACTTACATGAATGTGCATGTGGAAGCTGGAGGACAACCTCACATATGAGAATCATGGTCCACCTTCTTGAGACAAAGTCTCCCCATTAAGTTCCACATTTAGACAAGACTAGCACTTGTCTCCAGTGACCTGATGTTCCCAATACAAAGCCACATCATAACATTTGGCATTTTCATTTGGCGCTGGAGATCAAACTCAGGTACCCATGGATGTACAAGTAAGCATCTTCTAAAAGGACAGTCAGAGAGGAATTTCCACTGACTGATGAGGGTCAATAAATTTTCAGTGATAAAACAATATGCCTAAGTAAAACTGGAGGAAGAAGGCAGTTGTACATTCAAATGTGTTCTTTAGTATATGAGGAAGTGTTTTAACGTATATTCACAGAAGGTAAAGTCAAGTTTAATCAGGAGACAAACACTGTAACTGTCAGATCTTGAACAACAATATATATATATATATATGTGTATATATATAAAATAAGTATTAATACAATACAATATATATATGTATATATATAAAATAAGTATTAATCTTAATCCATTAATTTTATACTTCATAGGGGAAATGGAATAATTAATGAACGCTTTGGGATATATTTTACTATTCATAAGAATTTCACATCACATAAACTTTCCCAAAAGATTTTCAACAGGAAAATTGCTGCATCCTAAAATGTAGCAATTTTATTTGTGGACAATGGAAAATAAAAGGTAAATCTTTTATCTGCCCTTGGAGTTTCCCCAGCATAAACTCATGCATTTTTTGTGCTGTATCCCCAGGTGATAGATTATCAGGAGGCTGCTAAAAATCCTAGGGCTTTTAAATAATATATTCATGAGACGACCAATAAAAAAAAACTTGAAAGTTAGGGAGAAAGTTGAGCATGGAAAGAATGCATGGGATGTGAACTGGAAGAGTCATTGTCCTTGAATGTTCAATGTCAATCAAGGGCTGGCCATTCATCAGACTTGGTCCTTCAATGATATTGGCTTCAGTGGGTACACAGGGCCCCAGCTATCTCTTCAATCTCTCTCATCAGGGACTACCCCAACTAGGCAGATTGAACAACCTCATTTATGCAAGTAAAGTGACAAGAGTTAAATGAAGCATGCATTGGGAATCATCTTCTATGTTTTAAATCATGGTTTGATATTAATAATTCCCCCTACATATTTTTTAATTCTGTCAAAACCTTTTTTTGCAACGGTCTGTGAATTAAATCTTAACACTGAAATTAAATATCAGAATGTTTTCTACATACATGTGTAGGTTGAGAGCTAAGAATATACTGCTTAATGTTTATATTATTTATATTTCAAAAATAGACATGCATGCTTACATCTTGTATTCAGCTGTATTGATACTGACTGGTTAGCTTTTATTGTCAATGACAGATAATCTAGAGTTATCTGAGAGGAAACTTAAATTGAGGGATTACCCAGATTATGAGCATGCATGTGGGAAGTGTTATCTCAAGTGTTAAAAGTGGGAAGAGGGCACAGCCTAGGGTTTGCATAACATACATGTGTGCACGTGCACATACACACACACACACACAGAGGGGCAACCTAGTATACTACATAGACAAATCCACATGCACGAGCACAGGAACACACACACATGTATACATACACATATATATATATACTACAGTCTCAGTAATCTGCCTGTGGAATTGAGGCTAATGCAGTTAATGCAGAGAACAAACAAACAAATACAAAAAAATGAACATATAATCAAAAGCAATTCCATGGTCACGTGGTCCTGGAATGCTTAAGAAAGTTAAGTACAAATTGAAGCAAAAGAGTAAGCCTCATTCTTCCACATCTTCAGGGCACAAAACAAGATGATAGCTGACCATAGAACTTTATAATATCTTATAGTAATAACAGATCAGCCCACAATTATTCGTCATTAGAGAAGGATATAGGACTAGACACCACGTGTTCTTATGCTCAACTTGATTCCCAAGGTGCTACAAGGTGTTTACAGCCTTTAGGGTAACCTGCTTCTTCTCCGTCTCCTCCTTCTCATTATTATTATTATTATTATTATTATTATTATTATTATTAATCATTACTGTTATATCCAACCACCATTTCCTCCTCTCCTCCCAGTCCCTCCAATAGCTCCTCTCTACACTCTTCAGTCACTTCTTTCTGACAGTAACAGGTATACTCAGAGATGACCACTGATGTTTATCATAGACATCCCAGTGCTAAAATTTGGGGGAGGGAATGTCTTTTTCTTCACATTTGTAATGTTTGTTTGCATTATTTACAGGGAGTATATTTTAGTGTTTAAATGCACTAACACTTTAGAAGACTTGTGCAGTGGGTTCGATCTGTGGGGGAAAAATGAAAAATGTTATCCAGGGCCTCATATAGGCAAAAAATAAATGTGCAGTTCTATTTAATTTTTGTTTATTTTTATATTTATTTTTATAGTTTTTATATTTATATTTTATAAATACATTTATATATTTTTATATTTTTCTTCCTTTCTCTTTCTTCTCGCCAAACCTCCCATATACTCTTTCTTACTCTTTACAAAATTCACACTCATCTTGACATTAATTCTTGTTACATGCATATATGTACATGTGCAGAAATATATTTTCAAACAACTTTGTCAGTTTGCATGATGTTACTAAGGAACATAGCCCGTTCAGCAGGCTGCCATTCCTAAGTCTGACTTAATTAGCCATGTCTCTTTGAATCGTGTCAAAGACAACATGATTTGTAGGCCCTTCTTGAATGTGCCATCCAGAAATTTGAAACTAGCTTCTGAAGAGCAGAAAGTAGCCTAAAATAAAAGGCAAACTTGGTAAAATATGATCATTCAATCCAATTAGATACTTACAATGCCTGTAAAGGAAAAGTGTTAGGATGGTGTGTGTGTGTGTGTGTGTGTGTGTGTGTGTGTGTGTATGTGTGTATGTGTGTGTGTGTGTGTGTGTGTGTGTGTGTGTGTGTGCATAACTTTTGTTGAGGATAGTATGAATACAGGTAAGTTACATAATGCACAATTCTATCCCACAGTTTTCTCCCTAAGTTGTTCATAGCACATTTTTAGAACTGAGGCAAACCTACAACCAGTTTTTATATACAAACCATATATAATACTAAGCAATAAAGAAGTTAAATTGCCTCCTTCAGTCATTCGGACCTTAGTGGCAGACTATAACTCATGTTCAGACCTGGCTGATACCAAGTCTATGTCATTTAATAATAAACAGATTTTAATTAGAAAGTGCTATATGCCGAAAATGATCATTAAAATTAATTCTACTGCACAGTGTAGAGTATTCTGGATGTATATACTTGCAATTATTTTCTGGATATAACTCACTCATTGGTGATAAAATTTAAGCAAAAATAGTATCATTTTTTCAGGTACTTACAGCTTTCAAATTCTATCAGTTTTAAATTTATAGTGATAAATTTTATTTCTTCTGCTTACTGAAAAATTAAAAGTATCCACATAGATATGTAGATATTCATGAACAGTATAAAGGTTCATGAGGAGGGACAACATTAATCCAGGAAAATCATCTTGCTGTCGGTAACACAGGACACTCCATCCATCTCTCATTTCCTAGAGAGACCATTCAAGTATTCAGCCAATATTTGGCTGAAAAAACTTGTGGACATTAAAATGAACTTGGTAAATATGGAACTGTTGACTAGCTTGTATCTTTTAAGTTATTACCGGCCCAGAAGTGAATGGTGAAGAAACAGATTTATTGCAGAATCAGGGGTTGATCGGTTGTCTCTAGATTTTAGTCTTTCAGGTTGGCAGCATTAATTTTCTCCTGCCTACCAGCCACTGAACTGACAGAGTGATTAGACAGTTACATAATTGTATTAGGATGACAAGGCAGTTTCTGGAGAGGAGTCTACCCTGTCTATTTTTAGAATAATTGTGAGAAACTGCCATTACTGTCTAGTTGAGAGCTGTCTTAATTTGTCAGGAGGGACAGAGAGAAGCAAATCTGTCACATAGTTTTTTGATTAATGGAAACTCAAAAGATGAGTAAAAATTGGGACCATGGCTTGGAAAATCCTGAAATACTGGGGGTTGGTAAACCTCTAGAGTGATTCCGATGTTTATTGGATATTAATTTTAAACCAAGCATATCATTTGCATTAGGTTTCATTGCTTCTGCTCAAAATATCCCAGCTTTCTTTAGTTTTCTTCCTAACTAATTTATTTTCTATCACAGAAAGCTGAAGAGATACATCTGAGGATATGACACATGGACACAGACAGAGGCCGAACCTAAAGAACAAGAATACATATATGCTTATATACATCATCATAATATACATTTCTAAGTTATTTCTTAATTTCTATTTTTCTGATTCTCAATTTTACAAGCTTTAAAAATAATTATATACCATTTAGTAAGATTGTAATAAAATTTTGGAACAACTAAAACATTTTACTTTAAAAGTGACATAAATTTATAATATTCTCCATTTAAGATTCATATTAATGCTGCAAAGTGTTACCAGTGAAATTGTCTATATTTGTGAGGTGTAACATAATTTGATAAATGTTGTATATAGCAAATCAGAGTTCCTAATATTTCACTTTTTAATCTAATTATTTTTCAAAAATTATGTACATATGTATGCATGTTTACACTCTACCTTGATCATATCAACTCTTCCCCTTCCTAAAACTTACTCCAAATCTCTATCACATCTCCTTCCAAACTTTATGTCTTCCATTTGTAAGTTTTAAGCATTTCCAACTTTTTAACTTCTGTTTTAAAAATGATTAACATTACAACTATATATATTTCTGAGGCTCGGTTGTGAAACTCACAACATGCATAGAAAAAAGCAATCCATTCAAATGATTAATGTTATCTTTGCCTAAGTGCATAGAGATTGGAACATTCAAGATCCTTTTTGCTAGTTATTAATAAAATGTGTAATAAGCTATTCTAAATGGCATTCTCTCCTGCATGCTGTACAGTAGGAATAGTGACTAACAGAAGCTGGTGAAGGATAGATAAAGGGAAACTACACAAGAAGATGAAAAAACAAACAAAACAAAACAAACAACAACAACAAAAAAAACAATGCATTGTACTTTCTCAGAAAACAGAAAATAGAAACCCTTCTTTGGGAAAATGAATTTGTCACAAAGAAGTACTTGGTCACCCATGTATAGTTCTAAGACTGGAGCATGAAGAATCACCTTTCTACTGAGGCAAACATATATATGGCTGTCCCATCAAGTCATAGCACTGGTGTGATCAGTGTCTTTACATTGCCCTATTACTTCAAATACCAAACTTCAGATGCAGATATGTTATCAATACCCAGTTATTAAAATATACACATGTAAAAGAGTTATATAGAATTATCCTACAATGGAGGGATAATGCTCTTAGTAAATTCAAGTGCTAGCAATACAACTCCACTACCAGGAATCAACAAATGTTTTGCAGTTGTTTGCCAGTGAGGTCCCATAAATTCCCCCACAGCTCAAGCTATTGCCATGACTGTTGGTTATTCCTCAGAAATTGACAATAAAACTCCTGTTGCTGAATGTATCACATACCTCAGTAATAAAACATGAGAAATCACACTGGAAATGACCTGGAAGCTTCACTCCTATTGATTAGAATTCACAGTGTTGGAAGAATACATTTATCTCACCCAACTGTGAGTGTGTGCACCACAATAACACCTGTCCTGGCACTGTCCTGCTCTCTAATGAAATGGTGCCCTGAAAATGAGGGCCCTTTTTGATTTAAGGCCTACTCTACCACCTATAGGTGGTATCATTATTGGGGCCAAGAAACTGCCGCAAAATAGGTCATAGGCCCTAGGGATTACATACTGCATACTATTCTGTTAATGGACATTAAGACAACCACTAATGACTTACTGCTATTCTCATACAATAGTACATTTCTCAATATGCATCAGAGAAGCTTCATCATGCTGTAGATAGCAACTAACACAGAGTCCCACAAATGGTTAATATTCACAGTAAGAGACTAAGGAACACTCGATCCTAAATAGAGTTTCTATATCACAACCCTTCCCATAAGACTTAGAGAACATCAGAAGAGAGTTGGTTACAAACAAAAAATGTTTTCAGACACAATAGGGGAGTCTCAAAATAAACTCACCATGATCTTAATAGCATCTGTAAAGCCTACATAAGGTCAGTCTAGATGAAAATATCAGCCTGTGTGGTGGGGGACGCAGAATAGAACTTCTATTATTCCCAATCAATATTAGCAAATGAAGGCTACTGAAAAATCAAGAGTCAGTTTTCTTTAAGGGAATGAAAGGTTGACCACAACTAGGAGTATATGGGCATCACAAACTGGACTCAATGTTTTGATAATGGAGAGAGAACATGAAATTCAGTTGCTTGAGATTTGGGTGTTGACCTGGGAGGATTTGGGAAGTAAATGCAATTGAGTATGCAAAAAGCAAAAGAATCTAAAATAATAAATGAAATATGAACAGAGTGTGGTAGAATGTGTCTACAATTGGACAGCTGTTCTAGAGGCAGGAGAGTCATGATCTCTCAGCAGACTAGGCTCCATAGTGAGACACTGTATCAAGACTATATATATATATATATATATATATATATATATATATATATATATATGGCATAAAAGAGAGATGACAATGTGACAGGAGGAAAAAAAAGAGACAAAAGTGAAATAAGTACCAGAGAGAACGGAAGAATAAGAAAAATTATGACACATTCTTCTTCCTGGATTGGGACAAAGCCAGGCCACAAGTCACTGCTGACATAGAAATCTTGTGCATACGTTGAAATATACTCAGCATTCAACACTGACAGAAAACCAGCCTGCTATATGTTTCAGTTTCAATTTCTTCTCCACTATGTTAACTGTCCCATCAATTTTTTTTTTTACATCAAAGTTTGGCTCCCAAATCACACAGCTGTTTCACGTTAACCCCTAGTGAGTTCATTCACACATACTCAATATATCTCTCACGGGAGTTACATTCCTGCTATGAGGATCCTTTAACAACTGGGGAGTTGAGACAGTTTCCCAAGTGGATTCTATTTCCAGGCCCAATTTTAATATAAGAATATATATTTCTGGCCAAGTACTATCTTTTAAAATATCTATATTGTTTTTCAATCTTGACTCCCAAAGACGATCTAGAAATTGAAGGACCATGAAATAAGCAGGTGCACATAATTAAATTTGTTGGCTTATTTAAAAAAAAACAAAACAATAATCCATTGGATATTCATAAGTTCTAAGTGTGTCAAAATATTTAATTTGAGCACTTACAAAGAAGGATTAATTTTCCTATGGCTCTTACTGTTTGAT